>JAOXYL010000061.1:23846974-23859807 GCA_028564955.1 Terapon puta
CCCAGTGCCCTCGTTTTTCTGGAAATACCCTCCGACACCAGGCGCCCGTAAAAGGTCCGGTAGCTTAACGTCTCGTTTTCTCAGCTGCATTGACGAATAAACACAGACTGCCTTGGGGAACAGAGAGAAAACATGAGTTAGTGATGCATTTCCACTGAATATGTTCAATTATTTTCGCTCTTAAAAGTATCATCGGAAGCTATAACTCTTTTCAGGTGAGCAGAACCTGTTTGATTTTAATGTATTTATGAAAGAAATCTGACTTTTTCTGGTACATAGTAATGAAATCTTGCACTTATTTCCATCGCTGTCCCTGGAGTTTACACAACCCACCGACGCGTGAACAGTTTCTGATCGTTAGAAGCACAGCGGGACACTGTTTATGTGCGCGAATCCCCGATTAGTTTTTTTTTTTATCCCTTTAAAACTCATAAGAATTCACGTCCACGCGAGCAAACCCGCAGCAGTGCAAAACACTTTCCTGCTGCCAGTTTGAGGCTGTTTGACTGACGGTGGTCGAAGGCCAACAAACAACCAACGTAAGGAAAGTGGAAACATTTTCTCAAGTATTTTATCAGGAAGGAAACATCGAGCATGTTTAATAAGCCTCAAACAGACAGACCCTGAATGTAAACCTACATTTGTTTCTTTATAAGAACAACTTCTCATCATTAAATAATCTTTTAACACAATATATGCCACCAAAGTCACTGTAAATCACAAAAAAACAAAGAATATAGTTGTTTTTTTGGTCATTTTACTTACTTTTGTTTGATACATTACTGCGTGACAAAGTTTTTTGTATACAAATTTAATAATAAGAACTTAAATAAATCTGAGGGTTTCTTTTCTGTTTAATAATCGTTCCTCTTCCAACAGCAGCAAAACTGGTCCAATTGAATCTTTCACATCGTCCGGTCGTATTAAAATAATCCCTCTCGGGGTTGCATTTCATCAGCGTTCCTTATTATCCTTATCAGTGTTCTTTGTGACCCTCGCTGGTATTTAACCACCGCGATTTCATTAAGCCGTGACTTTGACGCGACATTGATACTATCGTTTAAATAGGAGGAGGCCTTTTCTGAACGCCTTTGGAGCCGACGCCGACGCACAAGGACGTGTCTCATATTCCGCACGATTGATTGACTGCCGCTGCAATTAAAGCGGTGATAGATGAGGCCGGCGGCGATGCAGACACAGACGCAGGGATGTTGATGAACGACATGTTATGACACGCTGATGGCGCGCCGTCCGCCTCGTGACATGACCGCCATCGGACGGAGCGATACGTGGCAAAGACGGTTCAATTCGTACTCAGCAGACTCACAGACAGTTATCAACACCATCACTGAAGACATGTCAAAGTCAACAAAAATATCTTTATATCTTTATCTTGCAGGCCGATGAGACAATGAATTTTAACATTTCCCTTATAAAAGTATTGCATGATAACTAACTTTAAGTTTACTTACTCTATAATGTCTCTTTAATTTGATTATTTAAAGAGGAGCAACATGTCAGAGTTTCCTCCCTGTAAAATAATGATAATTTAATTAATTAATTATAGAGGGCATTTCCTACGAAATATATAGCTTTACAAAGTGAAATATAAAGCTTGAACCACTTAATCAGAAGATGGCCACCAGTCCTTCTGTCACATAATGAAAAGACACACAGTAGTATGTCATCAGCATAGAAGTGGAAACCAATTTTACATTTGTTAATAGAAGAACTTAATGGAAGCATCTACACACAGACTAAGCAGTTTCAAACTGTTAAGTATAACCTAACAAAGTCTAGAAAAGAGACTCAAGAGCTTAGTTAGTTTGAATCGAATCGTGAAACTTCAGTGTGTTGGATTATTTTTCATTACGATGCTTAAAAAGCTGTTTTAGGGGAAAGTGTCAAAGATCCAGCCAGAGGTATTTCCACCCTGACAACAAACGACACAATGGGAAATAGACAAATCTGTACCACACTATAACCTTTGCTCTGCAGATCGAGATGGAGGAAGTTGCAGTGGAGGTGGCGGCGGGTCTTCGCCCCTCTTCCATCTACCAGCAGACTTCTTCCACCCAGCCGCCGCGGCTCATCCGGGCAGTCCCGGGAACAGCGTCAGCCCAGGAGACAGGGGGCCGTCGCGGTTGGCCTCCCCCGCCTCCTGGGCATCCCTCCGCTCACCCGGAGCCAACAGCAGGCCCCTGAGCTCTCAGGTACTCTGGACACATGAATGTCTAAGGATGGATGGATGGTTGGACAATTAAGGACTTAACATCAGTATCTGTTTGTGGCACATTCGAGTGGTGATAAAACAGTGTAAAAAGATCCTTCCTGAGAGAGTGATCAGTGAACCAAAGTTACGCTCACACTCAGAAGGGATTTTCCAAACGGGGTATGACCTAAATGAGCTTTCTAACACAAATACAATGATCTGGAGGCTTGATACTGTAATTTACCTTAAACCTCTGCAGTCCAGGGAATAATTTAATGTTGACTTCTTTTGATTTTCCTTTATATTTCACCTTAAAAACTATTTATTTCTTGTTTGGTGTAATTTTTTTTGCACAACCTCATGTGTTTTTACAGTTTTGACTAAACTGTATTTAAACATCAGACAAAAATGTGAAATCCAAACAGAAAATTGGTTGTTAACATGTCTAATGAACCATTTTTATAACTGAGCATGCAAATATAGGTTGTAAATTTCAAAAACTTGTGTACAAATCTAGGAAACAACAATGCTATTTGCAACTATTTACATTAACATAGCACAACAGGTCACAAGATTTGGACGTGCCGGTGTGGCCGTTGACTCCAGGGTTAATACACGGCCACAACCAGTAATAAAGATAAAATTGATCTAAAATGTTTTTTATTATCGTCTACAGTCACTGAACTGCAGCATCCTTTTGGCAAATAGCGGCAGAGGCACTGGATGATAAATCACTGCTCGACAGCAGAGTGAAACAACTCGATGTGGGAAAGCAAAGTGTTGTGTTCATCGCTCAGAAACTAAACCTGAAGCTGCTCTGGAGGACACGCAAACTGCTGGATTACCAAAAACTGTGAACAAACACGGCGCTCGCCACCTCCCATTCATTCTCCTCCTTGTAATGAGAAAGTGAAATTAAAGCCAGGATCTCAGTCTAATTGAAACTTACACATCGTCTCTGTTGGCTCCTGCATGAAACAACAAAGAAGGAAAAAGGCCGCTATTTTAGCTCATGTTCCCGTGTAACCATGGAGACTGATTTTCTTTTTTTTCGTTCGTTCTCTCTCTCCCGTCTACCTGTTTGGCTTGTTTAGCTCGTGCCTGAGTGCCTCTGTGATCCTCAGCTGCTACAGTAATGCTCTGCGGCGCTCAGCTAATTAGCCCGGCCAGCCCTGAGCCCGATACCGACTCTGTGCACACTGTTGTTATTGGCTCACGGTGCTCACATTCTCTCCTCTCTCCTTTTCTTGCATTTCCTTCATCTCTTCAGGTCTTTTTCTGTTGTTTTTCCCCCCTCTCTCTCTCTCTCTCTCTACGCCTCTCCTCTCTGTCATCTATCTATTGTTGCCTTTTCATAATCTTCTGCTCTCCTCTGTGTTGTTTTCTGAGAGTGCAGCAGCGACAGTGCCAGGATTAGGAAACATGACTAACACCCTCCTTCCTGTTGAACATTTTCAATATAACAAGTGACACATTGGGTGGGCTGCACCGATCAGGGTGAACTGTAAAGCAGGGATTATTGTATTATTATACTTCTCTGTTGCACCAAAAGCTTAAACCCAGTTTTAAATTATTGTTTATCACCGTATCTCTATGTTTACTGTTTAATGCATTGCCTGACAGAGCAGAATGAACACAAAAAAAAGTTTATTTTCAGGGACTTTTTTTTGTTCTCTTGCATGTTGATGCTGCTTTTTTGTGCAGTGCAGATGGGATTAACTTTAAACCAAGTTCAGTTACTTCTAAACTCCGATTACCTGTAACCATAGCAACATGTCTATGGAGATCTTTCGGCTATTTGAGACTAATCGCTTCCTTTTATTTTCTGTGCAGCACCCCTCCCACAGTGACTCCTCCCTGGCCACAGGCAGCTCAGAGGGCAGCCTGCAGACCACTCTGGAGGAAGGGCTCAGCTTCAGCGTCTCGCCGCCTCGAGATCTGGACCTCCCCGTGCCTCTCCTCTGCCCCATCCCCAGCCTCCCCTTGGACCCCCAGGGACCTGCCGCAGGAGACCAGGGCCACCCTTTACTAAAGAGACGCAGCACTACTATTACCCTCCAAGCCACCAGGGGGCACCAGAGGAGCCAGAGCAGCTGCGGCGGCGGCAGCACCAGCCCCGGCTGCCCCCGCCAGGACTCCATGGACCCTTCAGATGAGGACGTGGGCACGGGGGCGGGCGGCGACGGCTGCCGGCAGACCCTCAACAGCGAACATTTATCAGAAACGCTCAACAGCCTCTCGCTGACGTCGCTGCTCACCCCGGGCTCTCTGGCACCCCCGCCGGTTAAGAAGTGTAACAGCACGGGCTCGCTGCACCAAACCAATCTTTCCGCACGGAGTAAAGACGGACGCCACTTCTACGGCATAGACGCCCACGGATACTTGTCCAACCCCTGGGCGGAGGGGAGGGCGAGGGGCGAGGAGGAGGACAGTGATATCACGGGCCGGCCGACAGACACAAGCTCCAGGAGAAATAGATGAAACACTTGTTGCCTCTCTGTAGTGGAACTCCTCAACCATTCGCATTTCAGGACCTTGAGCATAACAGGGAGAGACTTTTCACACGGTAAATGTCCTCTCTCGTCTTTGAATCGTCCGTTCTCACTCTTTCCTCGTCGGATCTGGCTGCTCGGGATCAGTCATTTCTCAAACGATTACAGCTGCTTCAGAGTTTTGACGTCCCTCCTTTTCCCAAAGGATAAGTGGTTTGCTTTTTCAAAGGATTTTATGCGATAATGACAAGGGGCTTAGTCTTTTAGCAAAATCAGGATTGGGCCTTGGCAGATGTGGCAGCCCTGTGCTTTGCATTTGAGCCTTCTTGAAACACAAAATATCCAGGATGCCATGAGAGAGACAGGCCTGAAAATTACAGTGATCGATGAACATTATTAAGGCGATGCTATTTAGATGAAACTGCTAAATATTCAATTTCAAAACCAGAAATTGCTCGACCCAACGTGCCCTCAACCTTTGTGCAAAAACAGTGTTATCGACAACGGACAGATGCCGAAATCCGAGGCCTCTTTTGAGGAGGAACCGAACTTTGTACAGGTTTTTTGTAACAACCATCGCTAACAGTAGCATCGACCAACCTTTTTTCCTCCTTAGCAGATTCGGTGGGTAACAGAAGAACTGAATGGTTGTATATTTTCTGTGTTCCTTTTCAGCTTCAACGTGTTGAAGTTGTGTGAATGTAGACACGTCTGTCCCCGTTTGTTAATGAGAGGGCGACTGAGGCAAGCAAGGAGCCTGGTTGGTCTGGAAAAAAGTGACCGAGGATGGACATGTGAGCGCTGCTGAGAATACATGTGGGTTGTTAGTGGAAGCGTTGGGCACTTTCAGAGTGGACTCCTTGTGCTGTCTACATACCCATGAAAGGGCTAAAAAGTATTGAGTGCCCAAAACTATTGGCAAATAACCTTTTGCTACCCAACCCAGTTTTAAAGTGTCTGTGAGGTACATTCATTACTTTAAAAGGCTTTTCTGATGCTAATAATGTATAAATGGAAGAGAAAGGTGTCACTGAAACGAATAATGGCTTGTTTCCCAAATTTAAAATGAGGCCACGCCCAACACATCAAAAGACTTTTTAGCACTTGAACCCTATATTAATGCGTGAAGTGGGTAGTAGTGATAGCAACAGGTCGAAAATAAAGGTTGTGAACTAAGATGTTATGATGTATATTAAAAGTTATTAGATGGAAGAAGCTAGTTTGATGTCATCCACATTTCCACTGAGTTCTTCAAGTTCCCCTTCAGATTATAGTTTAATGTGGCCGACTGATGGTTTAAGGTACACAGATTAGCCAGAATACTTAAAGCTAAAATACTTGACGACTGGTTATTATATAAAGATTTTGGCAAGTCAACTCATGTCAGTATGCTAACTAGCTTTTAGCCCCACCACAAGATACGAAGATATGATATTTTTATCAGCATGGCATTTTTCCAGACTGAACAATTCAAAAGATCAACATTAAATTTTTGAAGATACACCCATGACACCCAAATAACCTTTGATTAACCCCTGAGTTTTCAAACAGCACCACCAGCAGGTCATACGTTTCCCTCATCTCTTGAAATAACTCAACATCTGCCACATGGGTCGGTACAAAACTTTGCACAGATATTCATGTTCCCCTCAGCATGAATTGCAATAATGTTTGTGGCCCCTTAATCTTCCCTCTTGTGCCGCCATCACATCAACATTTCATTTTTTTAAAGTACTTGTATGACCAGATATACGCAAAAAACGATTATATGATGTAATAAAAATAATAATAAAATAAAAAAAAACTCAAGTTTAGCATGCTAGATGACAAGACTGTAAACATTATACCTTTATACCTACTAAACATGAGCTTTGACATATTGTCATTTTAAGAAGCACCAGTTTAAAATAAAAAAAGAGCAAGATATATATAAATATGCTACTCTGTGGGATGAGTCTGGAGATTCGGGGGAAACTGAATGACATCAAACAGCTTTTTATAACCCTCATTAATCATTAAACGGCCCAGAATACACTTGAACAGCTGATAATACACCAGAGGTTGCCCGGCACACGTCTCGGGTTCTTGTACGCTCGGTGTAGTGTCAGATTTCCAGGAATTCAAGAAGTTTTTTTTTTTTTAGCGTGCTGCATTAAACCCAAATGATTATTTGACTCAGGTCTGCTTGAGTGTAGCAAGATGTTAAGAGGACACCCTATACTACGGCAAGCAATGTGGTCCAAAAACTCGTTTCTCAGATAATTTCAACCAATCGTGACGACCCCTCGATATGAATACGTAGTCGTCACAATATTTGAAACCCAGAGCAGGTAGACCTCAGGTGGACCTATATGCACTCACACACACACACACACACACACACATACACACACATACTGGTTTCCATATCTCATGGGGACCACGTTTCTGATCATCACTTGTGGGGACCACCCTTTTTAGAGGCTCTACAAGTGTGAAAAAAATCACACACACAGTACATGTCCAACACACACACACACTATCATACAAAGATGTCAATGTCGAAACACTGCAGGATGTTTCTGTGGTCGTGCGAGATGAGACAGAAGAAAACCTCTTTATCTCTTTCTCCACTTTGTCTTCATTCCCTCCTTATTCTCATTCAATTGTATTATCTCCCTTCCACAGGGAAGCCGGAGTATTAAAAGACTATTGGCTGCCCCCCCCTCCCCTCCCCATTCGAGATATGCAATATGCTACAGTAGATGTACAGTTAGATGTATGAGACTCGTATAGATAGACTATATGGTGAGAGAAGATTATATTTATGAATCCATGTATTAAAATAAAATGTCACCGAGATTCAAAGGTCACTGAAAGGATGATGATGTATTCATGTATTCCAGAGTGTCAGAGAGCGTGTTTCCTCTTTTGTCCCCTCCATCTTCCCGACCCGGTTTTCTTTCTCCAAAAAATGCATGTGAGGTTGTTCTTTTTTTTTTTGCTTTCTTTTTTTTTCCTTCCTGTTTTCTTAAATGTCATTCTAGTGTCATATAAAAGTGAAATAGCTTTTCAACATCTGACTCCTGAAGTTTTTTTTATTTCTTTCTTCAAAATGATAGATGGGTTAATAATATTTGTTCTGAGCCGATTTCTTCTTCACCCACTGTACAAATATAAAAGCTTATGAAGTAGTGTCACTCGTGAAATAGCTCGATGCAGAACACAATTTCCTACAAACAGCTAATTAAATCGAGGCGAATGAATAATTTAGAGCGAGGATTTAGATTTATTTATTTGTCATGCATTAAAACTCCCAATTAAATGTAATACATGAAGGATAATTTAGCATCACATGTTTTTGCCTTGAAGCAGGTAAGTGTTTTTTTTTTTTTTCCCCACAGTTGCAGCATTTTCCATTAATCTCAATAAGCCGTCTAACTTAAAGCAGCAGAGGCTTCGTTAACGCTGCAGGAAAATCACATTTGTTTCGCAAATCAGATCTCGAAGACGGACCGTCGGCGCTGCTATTTGCGAAGGATCCGGTCGGATTTGTGCGTCCGGACGTCACCAACCTACATCTGCATGGGTTGCTATGGTGACGGCACAGATACGCTCGGTGACGTGGTTTTCCAGCGAAGCTTTCAAATACGATTTTACTGTCCACGTCGTCCAAACTGTGACACACACTGGGAATCGCTCTCAAAAGTTCAAATGCAGTTTGAAAAAGTCACATCACTGTTTTTCTCAAATCCACCTGGACACACTGAATATGCCCAAAAAACGGATTTCAGCTGGCAGTCTGAACAACGCCTCAGGCAGAGCTCGTCCCTCGACTCACTGGCATCCATGTAAACAACATGTGGAAAGGCTGGAACCATTAAATTAATGTAAAATTCACATTTATTTTTCATTTTAACCAGTTGTGTCTAACTTTTTACTGTTATACCCACCTTACACTGTAATCAGTAATCCGTTAACGACGCCTGTGAAAATTCATCAGATTCTAACTTTTTTTTTTACAATTTTTTACATTTTATATTATCGTGCTCTTGTAAAATGTCGCTAACTTGCGTCTGGTTTGCAGCTAGACGATCTGCCGGGCTCCTTTGTACCCAATTATCGAATCATCTTGACAGTAACGACGCCTTTCACCGAGAAATGACAGGTGTCAGAAGGTAAATGCAGAGGTTTGCCCGATGATGGCTCATGAATGAATGAATGCAGTTCGAATGTTCCTGCATATATAATATATTTATGGGTGTAGATCAGTAAACATTTCTCGTGACATCTCTCTTCCTGTTGGAGGAACGGAGGGTTTTTCTCCCACACGTTCAACCAGCGTCTCAGACCTGCTGCAGATTACAATCCACTGTATGTACATAGAAGTTTTTTTTCTTTAAATCAGAAATCAATGTCATCAAATCTTGGTACCTACAAGCCTGAAACTTTGACTGCCGTGTGTGAAAGTGCTGACAGCTGCACTCACGTTGATCTCGTTCCTCATCAGCTCATTAAGCTGCAGCTGTTGTAAATCTTTACAAACCTCCCATCGCCTCTTCCTCATCCGCAGATAAACTAACTGCAGGGGCGAAGCATCCACACGTGTGTTTAACTGCTCCTGACTGGATCAAATAAGAGAGTAAGTAAGTAAGTAAGTAATAAGTTTTTTTTTTATTGGATTATTGTCCGTAATAAGTAACAAAGATGGCCGATTCTTCGACACGAAAGTCATCTCTTCCTGCGTAAAAATGTGATCGATGTCTGTTTTACTGTCTCCAGTTTTATTTAGTTTGAGCTCAGCAGACAGTTTTCTCAGCTGCCACACACACACACACACACACGCATACACACACACACACACACACACACACACACACACTCTGTGTCTGAGGGGATCCTGGGAGATAATCTCCTCAACAAATATTTGTACATTGTAAACAATAAATTTTTACTGAAAACTCTGCAAACTATGCTGGATTTTTAAAAAAAAGAAAAAACCCTGCAGCTTGTTTTTGGTTGCTGGATGCTGTAAAATGACTGAAATGTTCAAAAGAGTCTTAATCAGAGAGAGAAATTCATCCTCAACTCAGACAAAGTTTATCACAGCAGAAGCTGGGGATATTGCGATACGACTCATTTGATTGATCTTTGAGGTGTTAACAGGGAGTTTCAAACACCAAAATTATCTTTATCTGGTTCTGCACACGTGGTTTTAATCCATTTATTCTCTCATATTTAAATAATAATAATAATATGATAGTTATGTGGATTAATGAGAAGTGTTTCTGTTTAAACTGCGAACAGCACGGCCATCGCTCTGTGATTGATCCTCCGATTTGATCTATTTGATGTTAATGTGAACAAACATCAGCGTTTCTCTGTGAATCTTTGCATGTTGACGGTCACACTGACCTCCCAACACTTCTGCTAACACGACTCCATAGTATATAAATACAGCCTACTATTACTTCTACAACTACTGTAATATAAAACTAAATTGTAAAGTAACTAATTTGTCTAAGACAACAGATTTTAGATAATTTTGCCTGTTCTATAATGATAAAATAATGATTAAAAATGGCTAAATTGAAGCTAAATAAATGACCTTAGATAAGAAAATAGATCAAATAAAATATATAACAACATATTTAACATCAAGTTAAATAAAATAAGAGTTTTGAAGAGTTTTAAAAGAATTTAAATAAGGATCAGTGTGTTTGATTATGTAAGTTATATATGTTATATATAAATTTAAACTTGTACCTGCGAGGACACACTATCACACAGCACAAAAGAAAAACATCTAACTATCCTCTCTCCTGTTTTACTTCCATGTGCATCTTTTATTTTTTTCCCATCCAAGCCCTCCTCCATCCTTCCATCTATCCTCAGCTACACTCAAATCCACATTAAACGCCTCCGCTCGTCCCTCTGATGCCACCCGCTCCCTTTCATCTCTTATTTCTCCTCTCTGATCTCACCCAGGCCGGGGCCATTACAGTGAGGAGCTGCCAACTCCGAAAGAAGCGTCATTAGTGAAATATATTTGACACGGCTTTGCTATCACATAAACCCCCATAGAAATTAATTCTAACTCTATTTTCTGCTCATTTTCCCTACGCTGGATAACAAAGCAGCAGAACTTTTTTTTTTTTTTTTCTTACTCATAAATCCTCCACCAACCGGGCGCATGTATAGAGATGTAATTATGAAGCGCATCTGCAAACTGAGGGATGCAAAAGTCTATACGGTTCCTGCCTTTGGTCTGAAAGGGAGCACATTTACATTTGTAAGCGTGGCGGGATTAAAACGGCGGGGAGCTCCGCGGGCGACAGCGAGCCGCGGCCGCCTCCCCCCGATTATCTGGGCATTTGGTACGATCCGCGTCGCCTTCGAGTGCCCATCAAGTGCAGCTCGCACAATGCACTTTAATTATATTTCGCCTAAAGATGCAGAAACAGAACTTGTATACCAGCTCCGTCCAATAGATGTTGAGATTTCTGCAGCCGCCACTTGAACGAACTTGAAGGAAAAATGTCGCCATTTCTCTTCGAACGTTGGATTTCTGCTTCTGTTTCGCAGACCTTGAATGGAGATCTCTCCGAAGTGGGCGCTTGATCTTCTTCCAGCTCAGACACAGCGACAGGTGTTCGTTTTTGACCCAGGTAATGGGTGACGTGGCGAACAGGTGACAGAGATTCACCTGCAGCTGTACAGCAACTGTACGTGTGTTTAATAATAATCAACATTTCTCTGGTCGTACGACAAAAAAAAAATTTAAAAAGAGTTGAGTATTGTCCTTTGAAAAAGAAAGAGAGAAAAAAAAGCCAATCTTGTTATGCACGGAGAGGAAGCTTCTGCACACACACACACACTCACACACACTTTAAGGAGCCCCTTGATTTAGTGCCAAGTAATCCTACAGCCCAGAATGAGTCCAGCTCAGGAATCTGCACAGACCAGGACTCACACCTGAGACTCGCACACCTGGGCGCCTCCCGGGACCTCGAATCGAAGCAGCGTGTAAACAAACAGCGAGCTCGCAGGTTTGGGTGACAAAACTCATTTAGCCGCACGTGACGAGACCCGATCGATCGGAAACGACAGTGAGAGCGAGGACGCAGGCGACATCTGGGGGAGGGAGGTTTGGAAGTGAAGGTGGTGAGGAGGGAAGAAGAAAGGTGGGAGGGGGGTCAGTCATTTGATAAATTGATAGATGAATGCACAAATGAACTGATGCAGACTCCTCTTTATCAGCAGTGCTAAAACAAAAGTTTCTGGACGAACATTCGTAAAATTTGAACAAAATCTCAATCGACTTTAAACACACAACTAAATATGTCTTTTTATCAGATCCTTTATAAAGTCTGACTGTCGACAAGGGAACAAGAGGAAATAATATATTGAACAGGTGCAGGAAGAAGTCGAACTCTTATCTAATTTAAATATTTCTTGGAGATCACTGAGCAGTCTGGTTTTTATTAAAAAAGACTGAAAGCTCGCTGAGATAGATTTTATTTTTTCCTCTTTGTGATTTAAGAATGGCAAACTTGTCAGGGCTGATAATGGCCAAAGGATTCCTGTTCAAATGTAGATTTCTCAGCATATTTAGGAGCTGATGTGGAAAAAAAAACCATCTATATCTCCCCGATTGGTGTGAAACAGATGCTGCACGGTTGCATTGCAAGTAGGAAATGAACCCATAATGGAAATCTTATGGATTAACACTTTAAACTCAAGGATTTACAGTTAAAAATGTTTTTTTCTTCAGCCTTCGGTATCGACGTACAGACCAGAGAGGCCTCTAATCAACACATCCATCCTGAAAAGTTCAAACAGGGATCCCAAACTGCGACGCTGACAGAGAGAAGTAAAAGTCGGCCGCCAGCTGTTGACCAGCTGCGACGCCTTCGCAGCTTCGTCGTGTTCCCGCCGCCTGCGTACATCTGCTCCTCACGTGTGTGTGTGTGTGTGTGTGTGTGTGTGCTGTCAGAGACTTCGCTGCAAACACTAAAAGTTCCATCAGCAGCGACACGTTCCAGCCTTTGTACCTGTCACTTCGCCGAGGCCCACCTGCAGAAAACTAATTGGGAACATGAGCGGTGAAAACTTTCAATCAGCCGCTGTCACCTGTAAATGCTAAATGC
>JAOXYL010000061.1:24125499-24140491 GCA_028564955.1 Terapon puta
AGAGAGAGAGAGAGGGGCTGTCATGCAAAATGATCAGAGGAGAGGTCCGAACAGATGGGAGAGGAGGGTGCAGGAGGAGGAAAAGAAAAGAGGGGATGAGAGGGGAGGATGGGCGATGAAAGGATGAGGAGAATCGAGGGGGAAAGCAGAGAGGTTATCGGAGCAGACGGTCGTGGGAGGAGTGAAAGAAAAGAGGGAGAGGAAAGGGAATGAGAGATGTGTGGACAAGAGAAAGGGATGAATTTATGAGGATGTGCAAAAGACAAAGAGAGCAAAAAAATAAAGAGCGAGGGACGATAAAAGGTTAAGAAACGAGAGATGAAAAAGGGAGGGAAAGAACGGACGCTTGGGGAGAATAAAAGAAACACACCTGAAGAGAAAACAGGAAATGAGAGAAAAAAACGAGATGAGCGGGATGAAAGAAAAGAAGGAGTGTCGAGAGAGGTGACGTCGCGCGATGAGGTGGAGATAAACGGAGGCGAAAGACGGGAACGGAGACGGAGGGGGGGAAGAGAGCCAGGTAGCATCAGACGACGGGGAAGGTGTAAATAACTCTAATGAGCGTGAGGAGAAAATAGAGAAGAGGGCTGAAAATAAAGGGAAAAAAAACATGGGGAGGGGAGTAATGCCAAAGCGAGGTGACACGGAGGGAAAGGTGATCAAAAAGAAAGCGAGGAGAGTCGAACGCAACGAGGAAATAAAAAAAAAAAAGGGTGCAAGAGGACGAGACGAGATTGGGGAGGGTGACAGGAAGGATGAGCGGAGAAAAGGCCCGACGGAAACGAAGGATGAAGAAGGAAATGAGACAGAAGGCAGTGAAGGAGACAGACAGACGGAGGTTTGAGTAACGTTGTCTCTTCGCTGTCACGTTAATGAGGCTCAGGTTTTGCTCTATGGAGGCCCAGATTAATGGACGTGCATTCAAAAACACACACACGCAAAGAGAGTAGGTGCGGATTACAAAAGGAGAAATCCACCATTCATAATGCTTAGTGTCACGATGCTAAGTGCCACGACAAAGACGGGTGACAAACATCGAGGTTTGAAAGGTCTGTGTAACGCACTGCTTTGATAACTCTAATAACACAACAATAACACTGATGTTTACTGAGCTCTATGCTAATATACGGTTAATTCATATCTGCTATACATCCATATTCACTTGTGCAGTAACACCTCACTGCTGCACATCTGACTGAGTGTATCTAAATGCTGTTTCTTTCTTTCCCTATTTTTTTACTATTTGCTGTGCATATTGTTTTTTGTGTTTACTTTGCCTCCGTTAAAAAATGTCTCTTTGAAATTGTTTTCGAGCGGCTGTAACAGTGAGATTTTCCCACCGTGGGATCAATAAAGGGTCTTATCTTAATAATGGTAATGATAATAATGATCGTTTCATTGAGCGATTTTCAGAACCAAGCTCACAAAGTGCACCACAAAGGTCATAAAACCAACAGGTTTTAAAAGAAAAACTGGATTGAATGTTAAGAACGAACATTTTTATTTCCCATTTAACAACATTTTTATTAAAATCAGTTCGCTTCATCGATACTTTCATTACATTTCAACTGGGACCTTTCCTGATTGACAACAAAGGTCACAAACACATCGATTTTTGGAAAGAGCACTCAATAATAGAGATAGACTGAAATGATTTTTTCAGGGCTGACGCCGATTATTAGTAGTCAAGTAGGGCCAATAACTGATATTTAGAGCCGATATTCATTTGCAGTAAAAGTGAAAATATTGGTGCCAATTTTTTTAATAATACAAACTCCAACACTTTAAGCAAATATTTATGAAAGAGATTAATTTATTTATTTATCTTTCATTTCCTGAAATACTCTGCTATGTAATATCAACGTGGGCAGTGTTAAATATTTTGTGCACATCTTCTGTTAGCTGGATATTTAAACACATTTCCATTCTGCGTGCGTTTGACTGCTCAGACCTACGATGAGCTCTCTACCTGCGTCCATCGCCTGCGGTGCATCACGCCCGTCACATGGGGCTCCACGCTTTGTCAGTTTCTGACTTTCCTTGCACACCGTGAGTCAAGCCCAGGAGACCGGAGGTCATGAGCTTTGTGCAGCCGACCAGCTCAGTCGGCCAAAGTAGTTGCATATAAATTGAATTGGAGGTTCACACTGTCGGTTTCCATGGCTCAGTTCAAGATCACGTGGTCGTCTTAATGGTCTGAAATAGAAACGGACGCTGTCTACATGAGCTTTTACTTCCACAAGAAGTGACATTGGGTCTTGCTGTTCACCAGGTGTTGGCAGAATCGCTTCAACTGCATCTAGTATGGATCTAGTTATCGAGGAGGAGAATAACGTTCAAGGATATTCAGATAAAGGTTTAGCCTCAAAACGTAGACTGAAGCAACAAAGTGATGCAACAAAGAGCGACCGCTGCCTTTTCTTTGCTAATTAATAATCCTTTTTAAACAGCAATCACTTTCTGATCATGCCACAAGGGCTCCGCTTCGGGAGCTTCCGGCACGAGTTCACATCTTTCATCTCTCGCTTCTAATCCCAAGCCACAGGATACGCGACTGTCACACTGACCCAAATCTCCCTCTGCGATCGGGTTGGCTTCGGTTTTGCGTGGTTTCTCAGCTAAACTGACTTAAGCTCTTACTAACCATGGGTTGAAATTAATTTCCGTCCTCACTCGTCATCAACATTCAGGTGTGGACGGGCGTGATCATGTGAACATAAAGTAAGTTCCTTTTTTTCTGGATAAAGTGAGTGGCCTCTTGTTCAGTTTATCTGTTTATCTTGGTCATCATTTCTAATCCTCTGGAGGCATTTTTTCACCAATTTAACGGCTGGAAATTGGGGATTTAGAAGTTCCCAAATGAAGTCAAATGTTTAAAGGACTTTGGGGATGAAATCAGGTAAATGTTTAAAGATACATTTGGAATTTCTAAAGGTAAACATTGAACGATATTTGCGTCTTTCAATGTAAGAAATCAGGAACAAACTCCACAGTCCTCTTACTGCATCTTTCCATCAAAATAAAAGCCCCCTCTTTAATTGCATCATAAGGATAGGCACTGTAAGTTACACCGCCCGAACAAACCACCGATAAATGTTTGATCAACTACCAGAACGATGACACAGACTTCATTTGAATTATTCTGATCTTTAAGCTACCGAAGCCTCATAGGAGTGTGGAGAAGAGGTCTTATTGCGCTGAACTTTCCCAAAGTATGTAATCTGAGTACTGATTTAGGACGAACCTGGAGAAACACCAAACGTTTCCACTGACAATTTGTACTTCTGTAACTGCAGTATATATATATATTTTCAATATATACTGCTTATTTGCATGCGGCAAATGAAGAAAATTGAATAGAAATAGAAAACAATGACAGAATATCTTCTCACATTTACTTGTTATAAAAGCATAAAAAACTAAACTTTTCTTCATGTTATAGACATTAAAGTCGTTTCTATGTTGTAGCGCTGGTGCATTGTGTTGACATTTTAATGAACACTTAAGTCAGCAGTAAGAAAATGTGAAGACGTGGTGGCTGTATAGTTAAACTGTCTCTTATAGTGCGTGTCACAGTAAGAATCTGGTACAATTTATAGAAATCGTGATACGTGAATCTGTTATGAACCGACAGAACGTTTTCCCTTTTTCACACAGCAAAAGGTGTCAGACTGTGGGAGACGGTGGCAGTGTAAAATCACCGTGAACTTCACAAATACAACACGCGGCGCCCGTCTGAAACGCTAAAAAGTAAACATGGCTGCGTTTTTTATTTCAAAGGACATGTAATGGAAGTCAGCAATCACTTCTGAAACGTAATTATAAGTCGAGGACTGGAAGGCGAGTAGTTCATCACCGCTCGACGGTGCCCGACGTTGGCGTTCAGCCAATGATATTTAGGGGACACGCGGGCGATTATGCTGTTTATGTTCCCGTCAATTAATCACTTGAGTCATTTGTTCACTTTTAATCTGCCGTTTTACTGTGACCTTTAATTACCTTTTTATCAGATTGATTCTGCTATGTGCCTTCATTGTGTTTCATCTTCATCGCCATTGATCTTTTTTTTTGTGCGTGTGTGTAATTTCATTGTGAATCATTTTCTCTCGCAGCCTTGAATGGAAAAAAAAAAATAAAGGCTTGATTCAGTGTAAAAAAAAAAAGTATATATTTCTGAGCCTTACTTTAAAAAATGCATTGAGCAGGTGTTTGGGAGGCTTACTGAGGGTTATAGATGGAGGGTCCAGGTCTCCAGTTAATAAAACGCGGACCGGAGACGGTGCTCCGGCAGCCGGCCGCGGGGCGAATGCGCGTCTGCATGTTTATATACGACCCGTGGAAAAAAAGGAGGAATGAGGAACGGCAACGTGAATTACAGCAAACAGCGGCGAATAATGGCGCAGAAGGAGGCAGAGGGGAAAAAGACAGTGGAAAGCAGGCGTGGCGGGACGGAGGAACGCCACCGAACGCAGACGGCGTCTCCAGTGGTAAATTGAGATGGAGCGGGTTATTACAGCAGAGCAAAGCAACACACGGCGAGAGGGATGGTGTCGGAGAAAGAGAGAGAGAGAGAGAAAGAGAGTAATATGCTTGGCTGGTGATACTGACGGAGTAAGAACATGCAGAGAGGGAGCACGGCGGCGAGGGAGGGCACAGCACAGACACACAATTATTACATTTTTATTAAACTGCAGTGCAAGATTTAAAGGCGTAGTCTGCCATTTTAATCCTTCTGACACACGTTCTTTTCTTTTTTTGATAAATTCAGAGTTTGAACGCTGGTTCGTTCGTGTTTATTGCTAATATCTGCGTATCCGTCCCTCTCCGGTGAGTGGCAGTTTCATAATTGGTCTGTCAGAACCAATCAACACTCACCCATCGACCAAATCGCTCGTTGGCTTGATGAATCTGTCTCCCCAAAGCCGTATGATCTCAAAATAATCAGATTTAACGGTGTTTTAATTGCGGTAAATGACAAAAAAAATCTGCATCGTGCTGAGATTGATCATGGCGAAACACTTTGTTTAAGCAAATTATGCAAAATACACAGGCTTTATTGTTTATACACCTTCAGGAGATGATATAAAAACTCATAAAAAAGTCTGAATCCCTGCTTTGTCAGGTCTGTCTGCACAATCACAAACCAATTTAAAAGTACGGATAGATCCCGGTTCTCAACCTTTCAAGCAAACGTCTGAAATTTTAACAAAATTAAAAGAAAAAATACGTTTCCATCACTTCTCTATAAATGAATGTGATGAGGGAATGTTTTCAGTGCAAAACCACACACACCTCAACAATAACGACACAATAACACACATCCCGGGTTAATGCACGTGAATGTAGCAGGACACGCAAGATAAAAAGAAGTCTTACGTATATTTTAAGTGTCACTTTGCCTGCGTTCAGAGAAGGAGGCCTGCGAAACTTTTCTACATCGACGAGCTCGCAAACTCTCCTAAAACCTTTTTTTTTCTTTGCAACAAATGTTTTTTAATGTGCAAATTGAAAATGTGCGGAGGTAGATAACAGGCAGGAGGAGGAAGAGGATGTGGGTAAATGCGAGCGGAGGGACGGCGTCAGGGAATGGGAGTAAAGAGAGAGAGAGAGAGAGAGACGGGGACGGGGACGGAGACGCGGTGGCAAAATAATGAAATAGTGATGAGTCGAGAGCTGACCTCAAGGAGTCATATTTAGCGACCGAATGACACGAGAAATTCCATGTGTGGATTAAATATTAAAGCGTCGAGGGGCGAGGGAGAGATGAAGCCCTGTAACTCTCCGCATCTTTCCCTCTCGCTCTTCATCTCTCTCTCTTTCCCCTCCTTTTTTTTCATCCATTCAGAGGCTGATGGGCGAGAGAGGGGGAGGGAGGAGAGAGAGAGAGGGAGAGAGAGGGAGAAAGAAGAGGATGGAAAGTCTGCGCTGCTTTTTTTTTTTTTTTTTTTTGGCAGCTCCAGTGTTTGATGTAGCAGAGTCATTAAAAGTGGGCGAGTCATCCCGGCTCCATGTGGGAGCCCATTACACCAGATTGGCTTATAGTGGGAATAGGATTCATTTTCACTCTCTCTCTCTTTCTCTTTCTGCCACACACACACACATATACACACACTCACGGCATCCCCTCGCTCTGCTCCTTCCTCTCTCGTGAACCCTGGCAACTTAAAAAGGGGAATGATCTGTAATTAGCGAGGTGATGGTCATGCAGAAGGGCGGCGTGGCCGACTGGAAATGTAAGGCATTGTTACAGGATAAGAAAAGATTTCCTCTGCAGTCACTCGAGACGCAGAAAGAGAGAGAGAGAGAGATGAAGGGGGGAGAAAAAAAGACAGGAAGGAAGAATGAAAGGCTCTTGGGGCTTATCTTTCTCACAGGCTTCAGATGCATGTTAACACATGAAAGGAGGCCTCGACCCGCGATGCCGACACGTCGACTCCACGCACACCGTAACACACAGGCGTGTGCTCGCGATGAGAAACAGCCCTCGCTTTCTACGCCACACCGCCGCAGAAACTCATTTGTATTCACGGTGCGCTCGCACGTGCACGCCTGCGTCTCTGTCCGCCTGTATCTGTGAGGACTTTCAGCGACGTGCCGCATCACCCAAATGTTTCTTAGCTGAACAGCATGTTAAAGATGTAAGGACTCAATGAGATTTCCTCTTTTTCTTCTTTTTTTTATACCTAATTAAACAATAAAATAGGTCATTTCTGCTACTTTTGATATTAAAGCTTTACAGTGTTTTCATAAAGTTGGGAAGCTGATAAGAGACAGATTTTTAAAAAAGAACAGTGGATACGACTCCTTTTAGTTTGAGTGAAGCTCCAAAAACACTAAATCCTACATTTCCCATAATGCAACTTGATAGCATCTTTCATCAGGTGCGTCCGGGCTCTTTCAAATGTGCAGACCCCCGCTTAGAAATTCAGTCTATTTGTTATGAATGTGGGGTCTCCCAGCCCAAATGAAATAACCAGTTCTCTTTTAAACTTCTCGTGGTTAAAAAAAAACACTCACAATATTGGAAAGAGACATTTCAAAGTCACACGCTTTCTCAAACTGTTTCTCTCTCCTTGACTTCTTCCCCATGAGGTTTTGTTGCTTTTTTTTGTACTTTTTCCATCAGCAGTGATTATTCGTGCAGCCAAAAGGAGTCAAATTAACAAACAATCAGTGCTTTCACTTACCAGTGAGGATGATCTCCCCGAAAAACATCCCCGCTCTCATGAAACTGAAAGTGGTTCTCACAAAGATGCCAAAAAAACATAAATCTGAATATATATATAATGTGTGTTTGTGTGTGTGTGTGTGTGTGTGTGTGTGTGTGTGTGTGTTGTTGTTGCTACGCTGCTGCTTTACACTGTGATGAATGTAGTTAAAGTGCTCTGGCATCCTCTGAACATCGCTCGCTCATTAACCTCGTGGTTCCAGCTCTATTAAGATGGAGGGAATCCATTTAGCCACACACACACACACACACACACACACACACACAGAATTACACAAAAAAACACAGATAATTGCACAGATATATTTCTAAGCATTAGGCACCATGCTGGGAAGCCAAACAAACACACACACGCTGGCACACACGGCACCACATATGTTCCAATACGCGGCATTAACACGCACACTTCAAAGCAGTAACACACACACATATGTAATAACACATCAGTCATACACACACACACACAGATCTGACTGGCGTACAGTCAAACATCCACATTTCACAGCTGTTCTTGTGTGGAGAAACCACTCGAATAGTCAAACACAGAAGTGAATATGCACACACACACACACACACACACACACACAGACACACACAGAGGATGGGACTTTTATGCAGAAACCATGCTGGGAATACACACACACACACACACATACACACACACACACACACACCTTCACTTCATGAATCCCCACAGCTGAATAAGAACACATTTAAAAAGGCATCGTTTGTCACACACACACACACACACACGATATATCCAGAGATACCACTGGGAGCTCTGCGTTTAACAACTGTCACTTTCTCACACACACACACACACACACTCTCATGCCCACAGAACACGTGTCCTCTGGGAGCTTGCTACGTAACATCTCTATCACCTCGCGGCGGCATTATGCCGTCGCACACACACGCCGCCCCGTCTAATCCGGTTAGGCACGTCGTGGCTGAAGTTTCTCTCTGAGCGAACGGCAAGTTTAGACGTCCACATAAAGGCCTCACAACGGCGAGGATTAGGCACTTTTAACCATTTACGGGATTACGGGCGGCGCTGAACGCAGCCCTCCCTGAAGGTGCAAAGCCGCTGTTTGTAATTGAATGCTAAGCTATCGCTCGGAGCGTGTCATTACACCTCCGCTGAATATCTGCGAGCGTTCGGTTCGATGGCAAATTATGCTGTGGTAATGGGATATTGTCAGAAATAAGAAATGGAGCCCCTCGGAGGGAGCGCGCCGCTTTCGGGAAGGTAATCCTCCCAAGCTTTCTGTATCCATTGTTCACTCCCGGCCCGTCGTTGTTGGCTGTTGTTTACCTCGACATCTGTATATACGTTTCACTCCCAGACATTTCTGCTGAGCCTAGATCGAGGGTGGATACGCCGTGCGGACCCCTGGGCAGAGTAAATAGAGATCCCTTCACTGCCACCCTCCACATTTCTGCACAACACATCAAAACAAGATTAAAAAAAAAACACAAATCTGTCATTTTGTTGATATCCGAGCGCCGTCTTCCCGACACAACCTGCGTTTCGGCTGGAGTCTGTTAGGGCTCGGGAGCTGTGTCATTCAGAATAAACATCACGCTTCACAGGAAGTGGACCGGTCGGTAATCCATAGTTGCCCGGGGATGAAAGGCAATCCAGATGAAAGAGAATTCAGATTCCCCCCTATTCCACTAAAAGCCTCCAAATTGAGAGATCTGACATTATAGCATCAATCTTTGTAGCGGCGCAGGCAGCGCTATGACATGTTGCTTTTTCTTTTCCTTTTTTTTTTTCCCTCTGACTTTGAAATGTTTCGCTCACTCATTTGATCGCACTCAGTGCTGGTATTGTGTATTTACAGAGGTAATTCCGCTCATTTTACATTCATATTCTGCACGCTTCGCCTGTCGCACTTAGCGTAAATAGCCACAGCGCTTGCATAAAACGTATATTTTCCCCTCTTTTTTATCCTCATTACTGGTCTTTTCCATCCAAAGCCTCAGTCAGCGACGACTTCCTGAAATAAAGTCACATGCGGCTGAAAAGATTTGACAGGTTATACGCAAACGACGCCGCTCCTTCCTCTCTGAATCGGTCTAACGTGCTGTCAGAGGCGGCGCCCTCCCCTCGCAGTGTTATCCAATAGCAAAGGTGTCATTAGTAAATTAGCAGTGTGCTTGATTGATATTGTAATAGGCTAATCAATAACACTGCATTCCCCTCTGGTTACTGATTCATGGGCCGCAGCGCCTGCCAAGATTCCTT
The DNA here is from genome assembly GCA_028564955.1 of Terapon puta. NCBI lineage: Eukaryota > Metazoa > Chordata > Actinopteri > Centrarchiformes > Terapontidae > Terapon > Terapon puta. The sequence goes on from JAOXYL010000061.1 coordinate 24,134,979, forward strand.
CGCTCGCTCCACCTTTCTCTCTCTCTCTCCTCGCTTTTTATTAAGCTATTTCTCATTTTGCTGACTATATTACTGTCGTATCTCTCCCACAATGCCGCTGCCCTGATGCTGTCACCCGTAAGGCTCTGTATCCTTAGACTTAAGAACTTAAGTATATTTACCATTAAATAAATATATATTATTTTAAAAAAACTGATAAAACAATCATAAAAATAAAAACTCCTTCGGGCTTAATAAAACAAGGGAAGCCGTGGACAGGCAGACGACTAAATCACAACCAAACGCTTCCATAAACAGGAGGAAGGACACAACAAACATCATAGATGACAAATGAGGGAAATAAAGAGCAACTGTGGACAATAAACTTCCACGGCATCGCTCGGACTCACCTGGAAAAGCCACACTTACTGTTCGTTAAACTGGATGGGCGCGTTTGGCCTAATATCCTCCGTTTCATAACTTTATACTGCGCAGAGAAGAAACTGAGCTGTGTGACGTCTCAGTGTGCAGTCAGTTATTTTTATTATGATGGTCGGTGGAACATGTACGTTCAGCTTCACTACGATACCCAGCGTGGCAGGAAAAAAAAACCTTAATGCCTTTGACGCTTGAGCGCGAATGCAGGAAGTGATTTGGACTCTAAGTTGTGAGGTGGAAATTAAAGGTACGGTCACAGTTTTCTCTGTTGGTCCAGATCCAATCGTAGGATTCCTGTTTCAAGCTCTCTTAACTAATCTGTTTATGGTGACCAGACTTTATAGAGTTTATAGACTTAGACTTGTCACTATCAGAGCTAAAGTTAGTGCGAAAGATGCGTATGCAAATGCAAATTACATGAAAAATGTTTGCAGAAGGGAAAATGATTGATGATTAATCATTGTTCTTTAACCCTTTAACACCATCACCAAGAAAAAAAAGCAGTGAAAAGATTTTATCTATGTATCTATATGTATATATTTATGAACAGACCTTTACACCTAAACCTAGAAGTTTTTAAAATATCAGCCTCTACCAAACGGCTGAGATCTCACTTCACGACTGCGTAGACGCTTTTTAGTCTTTCTTTATGTTTGAAGTTACAAAGTTATGTTCAGCAAGTCCATAGATGTGATAAAATGCTAAAAAATATCAGCTTATCTTTAAAAATGATAGAGGCCTGATATCAGGAGAGATTTTCTTCTCGCTAACTTCCTGTGATGAGACTAACCTGCTCTGCGTGCTATTTTAAAAACGACATGGAGTGGACGTTTTTAGCGTAACGCACCTCGACCACGAAGCCGAGATGGCTGAAACAGGTGGAGTTAAGTAAAAATTGCTTGTCAGTGAGATGTCCTGAGTCGAGTCAGGTGATCCAAAATCCGCATGTTAGATCACATTTTCAGCCTTCACACCTCGGATCGTCTCAGATCACACCATGCCAAGAAACCTGATCTTTTATTTTTTCAATAAAATCTCATAACAGCCCATCGCTCTTTTCTTTTATATTGCCGCCGCAGCAGCAGCTACTTGATATTCAAAGTCTTCTATTCCTTTCTAACGCCCCAAATGCGTCCTAATGCTGCAGATATGAGGTTCCTGTCGCCCTTCTCAGTCACGCAACCCTTATTCCTACCCCTGATGGTATACTCTAAACATTATAATGTGAAATCTGTAACAGTGATGGAGTTGTCCTTTGGCTGGTACGAATAACGTCGTCGCACCAAAGATAACAGTATCTGACATGTGACGCTTTTGTTGATGCGCACGGTGGAGGAAGAGCTGCCACCGTTTATATAAATAGTCTGAGGGTTCGGGATGTAAATGAGTTACAGAGAGGCTCTTATGGAGAGCGGGGCGGGCATTTCCTGCCTCGAGTCCTCTCCAGATGAGCAACTCGTACGGAGGAGATAACAGGAATGACAAAAGCTCGCCGTGGCAACCGCATCGCAAGTAAGAGCAGCGCACACAAGGAGCAAGAGGTGCTGCTATCATGAAATGGAAAACATCCATAGATATAAAGGAGAACACATGTGACGTTACTGTATGTGGGGGAGTGCAATATGTATGTGGTGGGAGGGGGCGGGGGGGTTAGAGGAGGGGGAGAGGAGGAAAGAAGAACTTGAAGAACCCCCCACAGAGATAGATTTCACAGCAGCGGCTTACTCGCAGTGTTTCACTTACAGCTGCAGTCACATGTTGGCACATCATGCAAACAGCAACCCACACACACACACACACACACACACACCACTACACACCAGGGCCCTTTTCCACCAATCGAGTAAATGTCTACTCGGGCATGGTGGCATACACGACTGTCTTCTCCGCTTCGCTATCATCAGCCACACACACACACACACACAACAGCCTGCATACTTTAAGTCCATTATGATAAATTACAAGCGGGCCGTTTGAGAAGCATAATCTTTTCTTACAACGTAATCAGACGAGCATCAAAACATTACGTTCGGTTTATTCTAATGTCCTCAACTCGACAGCTGTCACATAAAATATTCGACTCCGCTCAGCGTTTCGTAAATTGTTTTTATTGCATCTGAGGAGATCTGATTAGCACAGTCACCGTGCGCTCGCAGCGCGTTTGTACTGAAAGAGAGACGCCTCAGCGCGCACCGACGAGCACCACTTCAACTAAAGTGAGACTCCAAAGGCACAGACTTATTTTCAATCAGTGCGGTAGTCCAGAAAATGTTTTCTTTTCTAGCTGCAGTTACAATTAAAAGACCCTCCACACCCTTACAAGATGATTTGTATCGCTTGATTTGTGAAGAAGAAATTGGACAAGGCTATAGCAGCAATTATGCAGTGCCACCACCACAAAAACAACAACAATATAAACTGTCAGACCTGAAGGACTCGGTCACAGCAGCACAATTTCAAACTCAAATCAATTTAATGAAATGGAAATGTCACGTCTAGTAGAGTTCACAGGTACAGTGATTTCCCAGAAGTTTAAATTCGACACTGGAGGGATTCACGCCACCGACCAATCGTACGCCATCTTGAAAGCAATACTGACCTCACCTGAATGGTGCCGTGCACCTTTTTTTTTTTTTTTTACCATCGCCAATTCACAAACAACATCTGCTGAGGTCTTTGTTGCCATTTTGTAACCAATCTGCAAGTAAAACTTCCAACAATGCCTACGCAAAATGCAAAATAAATTAACTTCCTGTGGAGGACTTGTTGATCCGGATATTTCAAAAAGCCATAAGAGCGACAGATTATGCAGAATCTGTCTTTCTTGCAGCAGACGTTTTTGTCTGCGCAGGTGTTACTAATAACATTAACAATGGCAGCATTTCTATTAATGTGTCCCGATGAGCTACAGCAGCGTGACAGCGTGCACAATACGAAAAGAAGCAGCTGAGCGGAAATCAGCAGTTGGTTGTTCGTTCATTATCTACACCTGTGCTCTAATGCCGTCTGTGAGGGGAAAAAAAAGCCTAAAGCGGGACGTAACAGCAAAAAATGGGACGCTGTAAAAAAATCACATGTGCACTTAATCTGCAGTGGCATCACACTTTAAAGTGGAAATAAGCAGAAGTAGCAGCCCAGACGTGGATTAATGATCTTTAATCTCACTGTTACTGACAAACTAAGGCGGCCATTTTGACTGTTTTGAAATTTTGTATTGTAATAACAGTGTAAATTCTCATTTGTCTAAGTCAAAGGTATCTTTAGGCAACTGAACTGAGTCAACTGGACTCGGTTTTTGTCTTTGAAGGACGTTTCACCGTTTCGCACACTGACGCTTGCTAAATGTGTGTATATTTTATTCAAACATGGTTATTTCCTTAAAATTAAAAAAAGACAAAAGAGTTCTGTGTATTTCTACCTAAAAATCCCAAATCTGTCATATTAACCTGCACCTTATAATATGACCTTATTTAACATAATAGGCAGTGTAGAGTTTGTTTAACATGTTCTCCTCTTTTTCCCCTCTCTTTCACTGTTGCCTACCATTTTTTTTCTAATTGATTTGAAGACAATAAAGAATAGAGTAGAAACTGGCTGATACTGGCAATCCGACTGGACACTTTCACTTCTGCATCTGCTGTCATTCAATCTGTTAATTGTTTATTATTACCTATCTGAACATCCTAATCTAATTTATTCTTATATTTTCTATGGATTATTCAAAATTGTATGCAAATAACAGATGAATGTTCAGACTGACCGCTGTGGTAATTCCGGTAGTTATTCCAGAGTTAAAAATCTTTTTTGTTGTTACTCGAAATCTCCATCCCAAACTAAATGAAGAGATGAAAGTAATAAGAACAAGTCAAACTGTTCCTGTTCTCCTGCAGGTGCTGGAAAAATATGTCAGCTTCAGTATGTCTGTGGCCTCTGTGACCTGAGAGAACAAACATGGTAAGCTTCAATAAAAACATTCTTTTTTTATTTCCTCTTTAAGTCTCAGACGTTTTGTAATTTTATTGGGATTATTTGGTTATACTTGAAGATTCAATCTGATTAAATCACTCCCCCCCACTTGCCATTTTCCCTCTCTCCGCCTTACAGCAGACGGTTTCTGACTTTTCCATTTTCTCAAACAGCGGCGGCGATGCTCTTGCTGAGGCGGAGAAAAATCCGATCTGAGTATTCCTGCGCAACGGATATTTTATCTTCCTCCCAGCGGTAGGTGAAGACACACCGTAAATGTGCCCAATTTAACACATTTTCTACAATCCCCCTGTTAGGAGAGGAGCTGGGGTCGCGTTACGTAACTTTTTCAGGCGCTTTTCGGCGGCGGCGTCTGACTTCACACGCTCTCCTCGCCTCTCACTCTCCTCTCATCCCTTTATCCCCTCTCTATCTCTGTCTCTTTCATCCCCATCCTCCCTCTCTCTCTCTCTCTCTCTCGGCCCCCTCTGTCTCTTCACGACTCATCGCGGCCGCCAATCTGTCACAGCGCTGCTCCTTTCTTGACTTTTTTTTTTTTTCCTAACTCTCGACTTGTCTTTCCCTCCCTGATCTCCATCTACGCCCTGTTACACACTATGGACTGCATACAATTTCCCTAACAGCGAGGGGGAGGACAGGACCGACAGCTGCCACGTTACACCTCCGTCTTTTTATCATCCGGTTGTACTCTTATCTTATCCCCGTCTGCACCACCTAGAACTGCAAGTATTTATAGACTACCAGTCAAAAGTTACTGACTTGACTTTTTCTTTATTCTTTTTTATCATTTTTGACACTGTAGATTAACACGGAAGACATCAAAACTATAAAAGAACACATATAAAATCATGTAGTAAAGAAAAAAGTGTTAAATACACCAGAATATGTTTTAGATTTTAGATTCTTCAGAGCAGATTGACAGATTGACAGTCTCAAACACATTAAGAAGAAGAAATTCCACAAATGAACCTTGGATCGACACACCTGTTCACTGAAAACCATCAAGGTGACACCTCATGAAGCTGATGGAGAGAAAGTGTGCAAAGCTGTCGTCAAATCAAAAGGTGGCTTCTCTGAAAAATTTAAATATAAAACATATTCTGGTTTGT
>JAOXYL010000061.1:24423388-24434287 GCA_028564955.1 Terapon puta
GTGTGTGTGTGTGTGTGTGTGTGTGTGTGTGTGTGAGTGCGTGTGTGTACAATGCAGCAGGCAGACTAATGGCCAAAAGCAATGCTGTTAGTGCTTTTAAACATCCTTAAAGGCCACAGATAATTGCATCTTCTCGCCAAAAAAACAAAAAAACACACACACACATGCACACACACACACACACACACACAGTAGAAGTGTGTGTGAGGAGGTGGGAGACAGACGAGCGGACAGACAGACAGATGTGAGGAGAAGGAGGGCGTTTGGGGGGAGGAAAAGAAAAGAAAAAAAAGGAGGAAGGATGTCAATAAAACGTGACTACACAGATACAGAGGGCGCGTGTGTGTGTGTGTGTGTGTGTGTGTGTGTGTGTGTGTGTGTGTGTGTGTGTGTGCGAGTGTTTTCTCCTCAGCCCACGTTGGTGACGTGGTGCCAGACGTAGACGGGGAGGAGGAGGAGCGAGGCAGTCTGAGGACGCTCACCGAGGGGGCGCTTGATTTCAACACGCTTTCGGTTCTTAAATAGAAGCAGGAGACGTCTCACCTGCGATGAGTCGGCCTCTCTCAAAACTCCTTTTATCCTTTTAGCCAGTTTTGAGGACTGGAAATAATTTTTAAAAAGCTGAAAAATAGCTGACAGCCTATATAAAGAGATTAAAAAAGGCTTCCAGTAATTATCATCATATTAAATGTCTTGTTTTATGTGAAAGTTCACAGAAAAATAAAACTAATCTAATGAAGAAAATTTTGTCATTTGAAATCAGTAATCTTATAATCCATATATTTGCAGTCAGATTATTGAATGAGTGTAATTTGGTGTTATAATTGATGGGATTCATCAAAGAGAGGCTAATTTCTGTAATAAAATGTCATCTTATCACGATAAAATTGGCTTTATAAGTCTGTATCATGTATTATTATGTTAAACAGTCAAAGTTATGCAGTTGTATTTTGACTCAAAATTAAGATTAATCCTTTGATCATGTCACTGTAACATAATCCTGTTATGTGTGACTGGGTGCTCGTCGCCTCTCGGTGTAGAAACTCGGCGTTTATGACACTTATTGATAAATTAGACGCTCATCGTCCTCGCCGCCTGTCAGGGAGCTGTCACAGCTGTCAGAGTGTCAGAAATAAAAACAGTCATTTGTAATCTGCGGTGATGGGAGAAGCGCTCACGTTCTTTTAAAGGCTCGATAAACAGTAAACAAAAAATGCAATTAAACTGATACTGAAGTGAAGTAAAGAAATAAAATGTGTGTAAAGAATCCAAACTTTTATGGCAGTTTCCTGCTTAATGAGGCAGATTTTATTTTGAAATGCTTCTGGTATTCTAAATAAAGTTGCTAAGATGTTTTATTGTTAACAAACAAAGAGCTGCTACCAGCTAATATACATAATCTGATAATGTGTGCATGGATTAAAGTTTTGCTGCAAAGAAAAATACAGAATGACTTTCATTTTTTAAAAAGAAACACCATCGTAATTGTCTTATTCTTTGTGACTCGGTTTGTATTTTGTTTAATTAGCTGCTAAAAGGAAAAAAAATCTAAACGGGATTATCTCTGTTAGTGTTTAAGGTTGTAAAATCTCACAATAATAATCCTAATTCCTCTAAAATGTACGTGCACTGCACTTAAAACACTTCTCTTTTCTCTGCACCTGCTGTAATCTGTGAACATGACGATTTTATTTACCACCTGCAGCTAACGGACGACATTTTGGGAAATCTGTCGCCCGTCACCAGGCTGCGACGGCGTAATCTGGCTAATCCGGAGCACGTGGATGAAGGAGGCAGACGGCAGGGTGGGTAGAATGCATTCTCTCTGGTTTATTCAGGTTCTTTAGGAAGAGTTCTCTTTGAAATTACAAAATGCACTGGTAGAAACAGCAGAGATAGATAGAGAAAGAAACAGAGGGAGAGAGAAAGAGGTGGTCAGAGGGAAGAGAGAAAGAGAGAGAGAGGGAGAGAGAAAGAAGGGATTTCATAGCCGGAATAAACGGGAATAACATCACCAGATTCAGGTTCAGGTTCAGGCAGCTCTTTACTCTCAAAGGGATTGTTTTTCATCAAGGAAAAGTTTTACGTTCCTTCTCCCCTCCCCCCCTTAGTATTTTTTTTTAAATCATTTTTTCTTTTAATGTTAGTTAAAGTGTAATCTATCCTTGTTCCCCCCACAGCCCCCCCACCCTCCCCACGCCCGTGAAATAACTGGCAAATATAACAAACAAACATTCTTTGATTTCATCACCAAAGTCATTTCCATTTTTTTTAATTAAATCAGGATGATTTCTTTTTTTTATTCTTTTTTTTTTTTTTTTTTGGGCAGGTTTTTTTCCGTTTTTTGTTTTTAAAAATAGAAGAAAAAAGAAACACATTGCTCTTAAAAACATCTATCTATATATATTTTTACATATATATATACTTTTTTCTTTATATTTATTCATCTTTTTTTTTTTTTAATTCCTGAAGTTGACTTGTTACCCCACATAGTGGCATGCACATTGCACATGCAAATCTGTAATTAAATACTTCTCTTTTATCTTAAATTGCCATGTATGTTTATTTTTTTTCTCTTTTTTTCCCCAACTTGCTGAGTGAATCCTGTATGGTTTTCTACTGTGGCACTGGTTCGGTTTCTACTGGGTCGAGTGTCCCGTGGTGAGCGTGGCGATGAGGCGGATGGATGCCGGTTGCTTCGTAGAGTTTCCCCAAAGCGTCTCTGCACCGACGCTTTTACTTTGAAATCACATTTAACCCTTTGTAGCTTCTTTTTTTAACCATTAGATGAGACTTTTTTTCTCTCTGGAACATCACAAAGCTGAAATAAAGCAGCAGGGGAGGAATTTAAAGGTCAAATTTTGATATTATTAACAGGACATAAAGTAAAAACCTGCTTTGAGGTAAAAAGCAGTGTTAATACGGTCGAATAACAGGCAAAATTTTGCATAATTTCTAACTAAAGTATGGCTAATTACACCAAATTTCACAACCTTTAGTTCCATCACATGATGATTGTCCAATAAATGAGCTAATAGTTCGTTTTGGCAGTGAAAATATAAACCAACCGAGTCAAAAAAAGTCCTTTGTGTTCATCGTCATCACGCCAAAATCTTCTCTGACGATAAAAACACAACAATAAATGCTGTTTTTAAGTCAGAGGACGAGCAGATCTTTTGCTACAAAGGGTTAAAAAAAGACGAGATGCTGATTTCCTGATACTGAGATGCTTTGGGAAAGATCGGCCTCTGGCGTCCGGGACGCTGACGTCGAGTCGTGAGAGCGGATCTGTTTTTTTTTCTTTTTCTTTTTTTTTTTCCTGGAAGCAACTTGTCTTTTGCCGGATTGATGGTGATGGAAACAAATGGAGAGAAGGAGGGAGGGAGAAAAACAAAGAGAGCGAGAGAGAGAGAGAGGGGTGGAAAACAGACAGAGGGACCTTGAGGGTTGCTATGGCGACGGCAGGAGACACTTCACGAGCGTCTGGGAGGAATCGATTTACTGTACACGGAGCCCGGCGAGCAAAGGGATGAAAGTTGACGCGTGCAGGAATGAATTAAGACCTGACTTCGAATTAGCAGAGGAGAGCTGGAGCCTAAAAAACCTCCAGAAACTTCAAATTTCTGCATCACGTTGCAGATTATATCCTTACGAGGTCGGTGTTGACCCAAAAAGAGCTAAAACGAGCAGGAATTAGCTTTTAAATTTAGCACTGGATGCAAATAGGAATCCAGACTAACGCAATTGTTGCTCTGGATTTTTTTTTTAAATAATTAGTGCAGCTTTAAACATACTGTTCTCTATGGGATAATGTATGAGATTAAACTTGCTCTGCTGAATAATCTGAGAGTGCAAATTATGAATTTATGTGAACTCTTGATACATTAATGTGCAGAAATCATCAGGAAATTCACCCCTTTAACACCTGCCGGGCTCCAATAAATAAACTGAAGACATGCACACACACGAGAGACAGACAGACAACACACACACACACACACACACACACACACACCTGTCATGACTTAGTGAAAGCTCAATCCCACCACCTTGTGTTTATTCATGGTGCTACACGGGGGAAAGGATGAGGAGGGGAGGATGAAACAGGGCGAGACGAGACAGAGTGAGTGAGTTTTTCAGAAAGTTTATGGAGTATATACACAAGAATTACAGAGCCAAAATATACAATGGAGAGGTGGAGAACGGGTGAGAAAAAAAAGAAAAAGAAAACAAAAAAAAAGACATGATTATTTACTGATTTAAACCCCAAACCCAAACATGATGATGATCCCAGAGGAAGAGCGAGGCGGGGGGGAGAGGATGGCAATGATCCTGTGGAAGGCACTGAGCTGATGGTGTCAGGACACACACACACACACACACACACACACACACACACACACACACACACATTTACACACAAAATTAGAACAAAAAAACACTTAATTGATTAATCAACCCATGAACAATAAACTAGAATAATGTTAATACTGATCAATTCACTTACATAAAATATCAACTCAAATATTCCCACGACTTTTCTCATTGAAAACATCTTTGGATTTTTAGTTATTTGTCACTTAAACACTGAAGGTGTGATTTAATCCTTAGGTTCTTAAGAGAAAAGAAATACCACTGGTAATTTTGACTTTCTGCACAGTATTTTTATCATATAGTAGTTGCATTTTTATTTAAGCTCTGCACCATTTTGCACATTTCTAGTTTTAAGTTACTGGACATTTATAATGTTTTTACAGGTGCATATATCTGTCTTCTCATCTTCACTCAATCTATTTTATCTTAAATGCATTTTCAAACATCTATGTAATGTATAGGGCTTATTTGATAAAATAATATGCACTCATTGCCCTAAAAATGTACAAAACCTACATTAAAAAAGACTTTTCTTTATGTTTTTAAGACTTCATGTTGTTGATTAATCATAAAAACCAAATGAATCAATAAACACTCTCACACACGCCGACGCACAATCGCACACAGTGAATGTCTCCCTGTCGCAGCAGTAGCCCCCCCCACCCCTCCGACTACCACCCCCTCCCTCTCCAAAGCGGGACCGAGCGTGTGTGTGGGGGGGGGGTGACGGTGACAAAATGGCCTCTGAGCGTGAGGATGAGCCCGGAAATCAAAAGTGGTCCAGTGCCATTGTGAAATTGTGTGTTATCATCACCACGACCTCTGCTGCTGCTCCTACCCCCCCTCCCCTCCCCTCCCCTCCCTTTCCCCCCCACCACCCCAACTGCATCATTAAAATCTCTCATTGCCTCCTGCCCACCCTCCCCGCCTCGCTCTCGACCCCCCCTACACACACACGCATGCACACATCTAGTGCTGTACAAAGGGGAGACCACCGTGTGGCTTCAGCTACATAAGCACGACTTTTGGCAGCACTACTGTACATTAAAACCCACTGTGTACTTTTTTTTTCTTTTTTCTTTTTTTAATCTTAAAGAGAGCCCTTATTCGTGTTTTTTTTGTCGACACGTTGCCTCACGACTGACCCGCTGACACAATTTCACAGCCGACCGAGTGGATGGGTTGGTGCGTTTGTTAGTTGTTTTTTTGTTTTTTTTTTTTCCTCCTTCGTCCCGTAACGAAAGGAGACGAGAAAGAAAGGAAGGAAGGAAGGAAGGAAGGAAGGAAGGAAAAAAAAAAGGATTAGTCAGAGGTTAGGACTGACGGGTGGACAGGAGATGACGAAGACGAAGCGATGGGCGAGCGAAAAAAAACCCTCCAACCCCTGTTAAAAATGGAAAAAAAACCCATAAAAGAGAGATGATCGGATGTTAATTATTATTATTTTTTTGTTTGTTGATGGGATTTGCTCTTGGAAAAGCGGGCGCACACAACATGCGTTCACACGGGGTCGGTGGGGGGGTGCAGTGTTGTGTGTCGGCCATTTTGGATCCGCTGTTACAATTCTGGACAAGCGAAAGAGAGAGAGGAGGGGTGTGGTGGAGCCAAAATCAGGCGAGGGGGTGTGATGTAGGTTAGTGAGAAGGAGAAGGCGGCGTTGGAAAGGGTAAGAGAAGGAGGGATGGGGAGGGGGGGCGAGCATCACAACGCCATGCCAGGTAAAACCATACAATAACTCAATCCAACTGTCCGAGCTACCTCACTTCTAGAGGGACCTGAGTAGTAAGCAAACTGCGTTGCACCTCTGTAAACCTCTCACTACACCGCCGGGAAAACTGGACGTCGAAGAGGGAGGGGGCGAGCTCGACGGCGGCGTCTTAAAAATGAAATAATAATTAAAAAAAAGATGCAAACTGTGTGGATTTGTTTCGCTTTTCGTCAGCTACAAAAATCAGTTTGGAAACTTTTTTTTTTTTGACGCGACAGGTCGAGCCCGTCCTCTTCCTCGCCGCTCTCGGGACTCTACTTTTTTTAAGGCGTAGTGTGGTTGATCTCAACTACTACAGAGGGTAAAGGGGCAGGGTGGGGGGGGGGCAGGGGCGAGGAGGGGATGACGGATGTGACTCTGATACAGAAGGCACTGTGGCTCTGTAGGTTTTTTTTTTCTTCCTCGCCGCCTGCGGGTGGGAGGCGAAGGGCGGAGGTGTTTTTTTTGGGTTTTTTTCTGCGCCCCCTCGACTCAAACGAACGCTCGACAAAAACCACCACCACAAAAACCCTCCTCCTCCTCCCCCTCTGCTCCTGTCACTCTCCTTCACTACGCTACGAGGAGAGAAAGATGGGAAATAAAAAGGGGGTCTCGCTTTCCGGGTGACGTGTGCAAGCGCGGTGTCGATCTTTTTTCCTCCGTTCCCCTTTCATCGCTTTTTATTTCATCCATTTATTTTCTTTTTTTTTATTACAGTACCACAGCGTTGCAGTTTCCCCCTCTGAAATAATACCATGAGGATGCCGATGAGGTCTGCATAGAGTCAAAACACGTGGACTGGGGTTTGCTTTCTGGCTTCTGCGGCTGCGGAGAAAACAGCGCGAGGTTTCAAGAGTAGCTCGACCGCCGGAAAAACCGCGTCATGAGCGTGAGACGGTATGCAAAATAAATAAATATCTGAAACTCTAATTATACTCTGTCTGTTACCTATGACTACGTCTACTGCATTATATCTAGATTTATGTAGTTTATCATCTATAGTTATCTATGCTTTATCATCTTGTTATTGAATGATTCAATAATCGGTGTCCCTCATCGCGGTGAGGATGAAATTAGTCGTCCTAAGTCTTCGTTGTCGCTCTGCTGAGAGAACAGATGTCGGAGCGAATGGACAGAAAAAAAATGATAAAAAAACGACAGATGAGAAGAAGAGAGAAAGTCGGTGGGTGACGAAGAGGAGGTTTCAGCTTTGCTACGACCTCTTATGATTGACGTGGTGATTTGGTGACTGTTATCCAGACCTGAGAGAAGGGGCCGGAAAAAGGGGGAGTTTTTTTTTTGGGAGGAGGAGGGGGTAGGGGGGGGTCAGCGTTGGCACAGACAGGCGGACGGACCGATAAACGGACAGATATGGCGTCTGCCGTGCCGCATCCTGGTTTTCCTGACTAGGTTTCGAAGCCAGGACGCGGCCCGGAGGCTGTCCTTGCAGAAAGGGGGGGCGAGGGGGGGCGGGTAATGTGTGCTGATCGCTGCCCCCTGGTGGCCAAAGAGGAGAACAACACCAGATAATACTGCACCACTGACACTGTGCTGCCGATCTCAGATTCGTCTTCTACCAAAACGATCTGCGAATTCTTGCTCTTTGGGTTGGCTTGGCAAAGAGTACTGACCCCCCCTCCCCCAGCACCCCCCCCCCACGTGACCTCTACCTCCGCCGATCTGTAGGAGTCGCGTTACAACACGCAACACTGCTGGGTGAATGTTCCCACGCCGCCGAAACGTTGCAGGAAGGCAGCAGGAACCCGGTAAACGTCATTATTGAACAAGGGCGGGAGGGGGGAGGGTATTGGGGAGGGGGGGTTTAAAAACATAATGGATGTAAACAAGATGGACATAGCATACTTAAAACTCCAAATAACATGACAACAGATCTACAGCAACAGTTCTATCCATCGATCAATCAGTCAATCAAACAATCAGTCAATCATCAGTAACATCATCATCATTGTCGTTTTGCATTGACATTGATATCATTATTCATAAGACTATCATCATTACCAACAATAAATCAAGTGTGGTAGAAGTCCGCTTCTCTCTCTCCGCTCTTTCTCCCTCTCGTTTTCTCGAGCGCGACAGGAAACTTCGACAAGCATTTCCTGTCTTTTTTTTTTTCCTTAACATTTTATCTCTATTCATTTATTTTATTTTATTTTTTTTTTCAACGCCGTCGGCAGGAACGGGACAAACAGAACGGCCGACCGGCGAAAAAACTCGACTGCCTCGGGTAGAAAGGAAAAAAAAATCACATTTGAGACGTAAGAGAGAGAGAGGGAGAGAGAGAAAGAGAGAGAGAGAGAGAGAGAGTCTCACAGAAGAGAACTTCTTTTGTAAACCTAAATGCAAAGTTTCCTATAAAGCCCCCAGGTCCCACCCACACCAGTTAGATTTCCTCTCTAGTATGTATTTAATCAATCATGCAGGTTTCCATCAAATTTTTGGACTCCGAAAAAGATCAAAGGAGGCTGAGCGAATGCAACAGAAGAACCAAGCTCCAATGTCCGAAGAAGAACAAGAAGGAGAAGTAATCGATAGAAGAAATACTGAAGAAATTAGTCTTTTTCCCCATCCCTCCTTTCCTCTCCTCCGCCCCATTCGACTGTGTGATGTCATTTCCTGTCGGGTCGTCCCTCGCCTCGGCGCCGGGTCGAGTAACCGAGGAGGAAGGGGCTTGACGAAGTGTCCGACTCCCCTCTCGAGTTACCTGAGCCCAACAAACCCCTCCCCCCCCAAAACCACCTCCCCGACGGTGCGCTCCAACGGGAGGTGAGCCCACGCCGTGCCCCCGCCCGCTTCGCTACCGCCACCGCCGGACAGGAAGTGATGTCACACCAGTTCCGTCAGCATTAAGTGAGTCTTTAACAGTAAACAGAGATGATAAAACTCATCAAATATCAGCCAGCGCTGTGATTGGCTGGTTTTTGCAGTGTAGGCGGAGCTTCCTGGTTCTGTCCCTTGGAAAGGAAAAAGGTTAAAGATAAAGTGGTTGTTCTCCCTTTTTTTTTCTTTTCATTGTTTGTCATGTAAAGTTTAATTTTTGTTCTTCATTGTTCAAGTTTGATTTTCTGGAGGCATAGCTTGGCATGTAAGGGTTAGGGGGTCCTGGCTTTTTGTTAATTTAGTTTTCTTTAAACGCTCGAGGAGCAGAGTCGAAGCGGCGGACTCTGCGTTCCAGCTCATTTTCAGGCTTTTTCATCAGCGGACCGGCCGAGCGCGCGTCTGACGAGACTGACCAATCACGCGACAGTCCGGGTGCTTCCGAGCCGCGGTCATCCCCGGCCGTTTTTACATGCTCCTCCTTTGCTTTTCCGTTTCCTCTCTCTTCCTCCTGCAGCCCGGCCTTGCTGGTCAAGCATAGAATTCTGGGAAGTGTAGTTCTGAGACTGAGAGAGGTAAACTGAGCCCGGGCCTCGCCCTGCTCGTCTCGGCTGTCTCTTTTTCATTTTATCCACGTGCCGCTCTGTCGCTCATTTGAGTCTCACACAAAATCTGTAAAAGGCTGCACCCTCAGCTCCCCTCCCCTCCCCTCCACCCTTTCCTCTCATTTAGAGTCCCAGGGATGAAGGTAGAGGGTCTGGAGGGCGATCGACCCCCCCACATTTTCACCACCTCTGCTTTGTTAAAAGTCTACATATCCAAGGCCAGAGCACCGGAGGCTGCTTTTCTTCTTCTCCTCTCCTGCCCTTATCCCTCGCTCCCTGTGGTTGCTAGCACCAGTCATCCTCGTCCGTCTCGCTGTAAGGTTCGTGCAGGCCTTTACGGGGCCCTCGGGCATGAGGGGGGCGGTGGTGCGGGTGCGGTGGCACCCCGGGCGGCCCCCGTCGATGAGGGGAAGGTGAGGATGAGCGGTAGCCGTTGGGCACCCTGCGTGGATGCGGGTGAGGGGGCGGAGGGGGCCCGTGGCGGGCAGTCCTGGGTGAGCGCGGGTGTGGGTGAGGATTCCCCCCGTGTGGGTGCGGGTTGCCATGGGAGAGGCTTTGCTCGTAGGCGGGGGGCTCGTGGTGCCGCTCGTACTCGTAGTCACGCTCGTAGAAGGGCCCGTCGCCCTCCAGGCTGTCCCCGGGCGGGGGCCCGCTCCAGCGGCCCCGGTGGGGGGACCTCGGCGAGCCGTGGAGGGGCGAGCGCGGCGACTGGTGCCTGGGGGAGCGCGGGGAGCCGTGCCGGGACGAGGAGCCCCCGTGGTGGGGAGAGGCGTGGCGTGACGGGGGCCGGTGGTGGTAGCCTCTGTCGTGGTCTGGCGGGGAGAAGTGCCGGGGGGAGGGCGAGCGCAGTCTGCCCGGCCCCGGGGGGCCGTAGCTGGGCTTGCGGACAGCGGGGGAGTAGGTGACATGTGGACGGGGGACGGCGGGGGTCTGGGGCAGCTGGCGACGGCCTCTCCGCGGAGTGCTGGTCCCCGAAGTGGAGGGGACCGGGCTGCCGCTCACCGAACTACTGCCCTACAGCAAAATGTAAACAAGGAAAATCAAAACGCACCACAACAACAACAACAGAGACCAGAAGAGAGAGGGGTGGGAGAGGAAAGTAGGTAGATAGATAGATAGATAGATAGATAGATATTCAGATAGATAGATAGATTGATAGATATTCAGATAGATAGATAGATAGATAGATAGATAGATAGATAGATAATCAGATAGATAGATAATCAGATAGATAGATAGACAGATAGATAGATAGATAATCAGATAGATAGATAATCAGATAGATAGATATTCAGATAGATAGATAGATAGATAGATAGATAGATAGATAGATAGATA
>JAOXYL010000061.1:24440881-24455245 GCA_028564955.1 Terapon puta
CATATTATAAATTAGAACATTTGAATACTTGATAATAATATGTAAATATTGTACTGACGCCTCTACCTCATCGTCTAAATGTTCATACAGAAACACTCCATGGAGATACCAACATACCAAAGTGAGAGCAACATGACTGGATGCAGTGACATGTCAGAGCATGGGCGATGCTTGTGTGCATGGATGCAGGTGTGTGTGTGTGTGTGTGTGTGTGTGTGTGCAACTGCAGCCAGATGCTTCACGGGAAAGGCCACAAGTTTGAGGAGTGAAATGTTTTCTGAACATCATAAATGTGCACCTTCTGTTACTGTGTTTAAACAAAAATAAGAAAACATATGGAGCACAAAACAAAGTCGAGCAGTACTCAATCTGAAACCCAACCTGAAGGAATTCAGCGATGTTTTTAAAGAATTATTCCAACAAGATATGAGAACTGGGGTTTCCTTTTCTCACTACCTTCATAAACTCTTCGATCATGCAGTTTTTACCTTTTGCAAACATGAACTGATGACATCAAGTAGACAGTGGACCGGCTATGTGCCCGCATAATCCACCATTAATTACTTTATAACTGTAACACAGTTATAACCCTATAATAAGGTTGTGTCCTTTTAAAATACCCTCTCACATTCTGAGCTGAAGTTAAAGTTACCAAACCTGCACGAGATGTTTGTAGAACCAGATTTCAAAGTCAGTGTGCACGTAATCCTGATTTTTCACTCTACATATTTTGGTTTCCATCTGCCTTAACCAGCAGTATAGTAAAAACTAGAAATTTCCAGCCCGCTGAAATTTTGAGAGTGACACGGGTATCTGTGCAATTTTTCTGAATAGTTTTTCAGCCATTAAATATCTACAAAAACTGTGCCTTCTTTCTCAAATCCGATCCAAGAAGTCAACAGCGTCAGTTTGAGCGAGTCAATGATGCCCCCTGCTGTGATCAGTGTACCATAAAATCACTTCTGAACACAATGAACTGAAAACCAAACAGTTTTTTAAATACCTTTTGCCACCATGTGGTTGTGTTTGTTTTAAATGTTTCTGACTCTTTTGCATCACTGAAGATGACACTGCCAAGGGGAGACGCTAACTCTGGCCACAGTTCACACAGGACAGACACACCAAGGATTTAATGGAGATGAATCAGGAGACTGGACAAAGGTGGAGGCGACAATATATTCTATACATATATTTACTCTAGATGTATATTTGGATACGCATCTAGAGCGCTTATCCAGCCGTCCGACCCACTTCACTCGCTCCTAAAGTGAGTGCTGCTCAGAGAGGAGCTCTCCTGGAGCAGGCGAGCAGCGGGTGGGCTGCTGGATGAGCGAGGGGGGGGGGTTTGATGTGAGGGGTGGAGGAGGTGGAGGAATGGTGCCGGAGGGGAGGACGGACAGGGATGGCAGACAGAGGGAGGTGAATTCACAAAAGCCTCGCTCTTTCTTCGCATCCTGTCAAAACATCTCATGTTTCCGCATGCAGAGAAGAAGAAGGTACTTTTAGATATTAGATGTTTTTTTAAAAATTCAGACTTGGTTCTCTTCTCGGTTTAGGATGCAAGGAGAGACTTTTTCTAATTCACTTCCACTGTCCTTTGCTAACAAGCCTAATAGTGGACAGTGATGGCGGTGATGGTGGTGGTGGTGGGATGAAGGTGCTCACTTGGTTGTCTGCCGAGAGGCGGGGCATGGAGAGGGTCCGCCCATGCCCATCCATTGGGTGATAGGGCTCAGTGTCGGAGTACCCGTCCCGCCCCATCTCCCTCATCTCTACCGTCTGTAAAACACAACGAGAGGGGGGGGGCGTGACCACTGTCTGCTGAGGGAGGGGGGGGTGCGGCTAACTGACGTGGAAGGGATATATGATAAATAATAATAATCAATTTATCATGCACCCTTTATGTCTTTATTTTCAGTTACAGAAATAAAAGACCACAATTCTGATTTCATTTATGAAACTTGATGTTGCATAAATGAATTCTTGCAACATTTGCTGTGCTGCAAAATCACTGTTGAGTCTCTAAAACACTCAGATGAGGTGGGCGTTGATCCTTATACTTTAATCCTGTTCTCCTGGCCTCGCTAATAGTGACAAAAAAATCTTCTGTAGAAATATTGGGATCTTTCTGGCAACCCTGATCTAAAACTGCGACGAAAAGTTATCTCCAAAACAAACTTGCATTTAAATTTGGCTTTTTCTTTCCAAATATCGATTAAAAATCCATACACATCTTTGGTTGTTAGTCATGGGATTGAAGAGAGAGATGAGGGGCTGGGGAGTAGGGACGTCCCAACAGACAAGTGAAAGTAAAGGGCAGTGAGGAGGAGAAGGTGTACGTCACAAAAACACATCTACCAACTCCAAGCCATCGAGAGACTCGAGAGGAGGTCGAAGAGCGAGAACGGGAAAAAGAAAAATCAAGGAATAGGAAGATGGTAAAGACTAAGAGAATTTGGGAAGATGTGAACTTTAAGCGGGAAGATGAAGGAAGAGACGGAAAGGCAGATTTCGGAAAAAAGAAAAGAGCTCAAAGGACAGAGAGGCACTACAGTCATGTACGCTAAAGTACTAACAGCAACATCCAGACTGTCAGATACTGAACCGATTTCAACTAATTTACTGGAGGTTGCTGAGAACTTAGATTTAGGGATGATGGAGTGGATTTAGGATGGACAGTTCTCAGTTTTTTCCACAACAAGGACACTCAAGCTGAGCGTTTACATGGAGTTCCTTCATAGCTGTGTCAAATCAGGTCATATTAGAGATAGAAAATAGAGCTTAGGCCTGGCAATCTCTCATGTTTTTTAATCATGAAAGGCTCCAATAGGTAACATTGTGAATTCGGACTGATCATATCTAATCCCTGAGAAACCACCGTGGAGGTTAGATACGAATTAGAAATGATCATTTTGAATAAAATACTTACCAGAAGAGGCAAAGACTTTATGCTTTATGCTTTGTATTTTGGTTCTGATGCTTCAAAGAGGTCAAAGTATCGAGATTATTTCAACTTTTATTTGAGGATTGCACACTGCAACTTTTAAGTTTATGCATTTAAAGATTTGTAAGCCTTAAATAACAGAAGGAAATGTTATATTATAAATTATTATTATCATCTAACTGTAAATATGTTGTTTGTTGTAGCTCCTTCTACAGGTGGAGTGTGTGTGATGCTTTAGAGAGGTTTTCCATCGACGCATTGCAACAGCAGAGATCCCGAGGAAAGTTTCCCACCAGCATCTTTAACATTTCTCGCTAACATGTGACAGCTGCTGAACACAAGACCTTATTGACTATCGATCACACTCAACCACTAGAAAATCACAAGGAGGTTGGAGAAAAACAGTGTGAGCGGAGAACATGGTCGAGCTACCGTGGTGGCGAGGTGTGTTTGTGCTCATCATACCTGCGGGTTGTGACGGTTGTCGTGGAGATCGTCGGGGTAGGGTCTGTCGGGGCTCCAGTTACCCGTCTTTTCGAACATTTCCTGGGCTTTGGCCGTCATCCACGACTGGCTCTCAGTCATGCCACCCTCGGGAGGTCTGACACCCACACATACACACAAGTCAGGGGATTAAATCAGGTCCTCAGCTACAGACACATGACCGATCAAGCAGCTGGTTTCATGGAAAAAGCACATTGTTTCTCATTTATTTATGTTTATTTCTTAAATATTGAATGGATATTTGGAAGTATCACTTTGATTCCAGAGAGGATGTTTTCATTTTTTATTAAAGTCTTGTGAGGTTTCAAAGAATAAAGAGGTTTATTCTTTGAACAGTGGCCGTCTCCAAATCAGTTCGTCAGGCTAAGGTCTGTACTTGGCTAAACTTGAGTTACCCTGCTCAAAGCTCGACTGACTACTATAGAGAACAACACTGACAAACACACATCCTTTTACACTCTCTCACACATGCATACAACTTATTAAACCATAAAGCAGTGCTCGTACAGTTTCCAGTGGATGCTATTTTTTCCCCACATCACCGATGTTCAAACAAACCTGGTTAGGCTTTTGGGGATGGACAACACAAAAAACACACATACACACTCATGATATGACACACAAAAGAAAAAAGGACAAACAGTCAAAGAAACCCCAAATCAAAGAAGTTGGAACAGGTAACTACATCACAGAGGTTCAGAGACTGTTTGTGTGTATGAGAGCTCAAATATCTGCAAAAAAACATCTTGAACTTAAGTTTTCCTCTTGAGTGTATTACATTTTCAAACACTGGTTTTATTGTATGTTAAAGTCTGACATAAACATGTGTTATTATGTTTTATTAGATAGATTAGTTCAGTGAGTTCAGGTGTTCTAGAGAAATGTTGTGGATTTTCACAAGAAATCAAAAGAAATGGTCAGTTTGAGACACTGAGAAATGTTTTGATATGTATGTTATATGTGTGGGCAGGTGACAAAGTGTTCAAGTTTCCTACTCATGCGTCTCAGTGCACTACATTATAGGGTCCTGCCCACGCCCGGTCTACTCACATGCTGTTGATGTTGTCCGGCTGAGTGCTGGGGAGGCCGTTCAGGCCTTGGCCACCCTGGCCATCCGTGCCCCCTCCCTCAGAGGGCGGCCCCATGCGCTGAAACATTAATGGCGTTCGGTTCTGTGTGAGATACACGACATGGCCTGCAGGCTGGCATCAGGCACACTCAGGGGGCAGACACAGGACACAAACACAGGATGCACTCGCAGCATGCACCCACACGGGGGCGCCATCGGCAAGCACATGGCTGTGGGTATCCAAGGTAAAGTTCCCTGCCAGACGACTGATCTGGAATCTGCTAACCACACTGAACAACTCTTTAAAAGGAACATTGCTGACTTTAAGATTATTTGACTTTTTTATGTTCAGGGAGGGAAAGCTAATTTCAGATCTGTGTCAGTGGGGAACTTCTACCTTAGGCATTTGAGGTAAGATTTCTCTTAAATCACAGGTCTTGGACCAGTTTACCATACTCATGAAACACATCATCAAGAGACATTTTACTCAAAAATCATTGTTTGATAATCTGTGTGATCCTTCATCTGCAAAGATCTTTTGAGTAATATGCCATTTTGTGGGAAACAGACATCTGAGCCTGAACTAGTTGTACTGAAAAGCAACTTCTGCTTCCATCAGGTCAGAGGTCGGGCGCCTTTCTTCCCAGGGGATCCTGGATAATGGAGTTATCTCAGGAGTGGCTTAAAGGCAATGGTTCATGACTGCTACAGCCTGTGTCATGGCCCTTTGCAGCCTGAAAGCGAAGGCTGAATGCTAAATGAGTGCAGATGGATCGAGGCCTGTTCAGAAACAGATACGCGTCCAAACCTCCTGACACAAAAGGCTGATCTGCTGGACAGAAAGCTTGTCTGGCTACGATGAATGCAAATAAAAAAATAGATGCTCATAGTTTTACCAGTCACATAGGTCTTTAAAATAACTGGTGATTTATCTGAAGCTGAAGGTGATATAGAGGCTTTGCACTTGTGCCCATTGTCATCATGGAGGTGTAGATATCTGTGGGCGCAGATCTCCTAAAATAGGCCAAAAGTGGAAAGCAAATGCATTTCCAAAAGTGGATTCTGCTGACATTTAACTCACTGTAAGCTCATCTCTGCTCAAGCTGGAAATTATACTTCCGCAGAGATTCGTGTAAATGCTTCTGTGGATCTATGCAGAGCAGCTACTGTATGTTGTGCTGCAAAGTCCATCAAAAAAGATGGGATCTAAATACCTGCCAGGAAACGTACAGTTATAAAAGAAACTAGCCACAGAAAAGCTTCTACTGAGTTAGTTAACTTGAGTGCTCATCAGCTAATTACCGCCAACTTTGGTTAGCTGGATAATAGAAAGTTTAGAAATATTTTTTCCTGGTCATAAATGCTTAGAAATCTATTAAGACTGGGGCCATCAAGGTACTTGCATACACAATTAGTTTTGCATTTAGGTATTCAAACCAAATGTTGCTTATATATATGGTTATGGTTATAATTTGTCAACTGCAAGCCTTCTTTTTTCTCCCATGAACTTGTGACCTAAATGATCAGAGCATTTAAAAAATGCTAGGTCAGAAGTTTGTCTAGTCCTGTCCAGTTACAGTCTCCTGTGCCTCGGAGGTAAATGGTTCAAGTTAGTCTCTGGACAGTCTGGTTTGGCACTGGCTAGCTCCAGTGAAGCACCCTGAGAAAATTCACGGTACAAACGTTTAAGATGGATTATGGTGGAGACATGAATACCTGACACAGACACTGGATTTATGGAGTATGTTTGACTGATTACATACGGAGCCACTGGTCACAGGAACCTCCACTCAACATCCAACGACCAACCAACACAGCAGACAGACAGACAGGCAAACAGACAGATTCATGAACACTCAGACTGGAGAGAATGGGTCTCGGTTAGAGAGAGCAACTTGGTGACAATCGTCCCGGATTGACCAAATAGCAAGAGCTTGATAAGTCAAGGTCTCGTCTCTTCCTGGAAGGATAAAGGAAGCACATCAGAAGGACACGGGCGGCATGGAAGACAGGAATGAGGGAGTACTGACAACAGACTCTGAAACAGAGCGAGGAAACAGGAGGTTGACAGACAGCAGACAAAAAGATATCTGAGACACAAGGACAGATCGACAAACATCGAAGAGGACAGTTCAGAGCCGACCAAGCACAAGTAATACAAAGAAAGGAGGAGGGAGGACGGAGGAGGAGAGAAACGAGCATCAAGAGTGAGGAGTTCAAGGAAAAAATCCACCCTTTGGTTCGCTCACACATTTACATGGGAAGTTATTTTGTGATTTTCATTCTGAAAGTGTCCTTTTCATTATTTTTGAACTTTCTAACTATGTAAACAAAACTGACTTGATTTGAGTTTTTACTACAATATCAGAGATTTTATCTATATGAAAGCTACCTTTGATAATTGGTTCTGGGGAATGGCCTTTGAGATAGCCAAGAACTATTTTGCCATTAAACTCCATTGTAACAGTATTGTAAATATATATTTAATGGTGATTTGTGGTAGCCGTATAAAAAAATATTCAAACAGCAGTACCTTTAGAACAGTTTTATGATATTTCTGAGTGGATTCTTCCTTTACGAAAACAAGGACCACAGGTGAAGACAGGAAGAATGAAGTGATGAGGAAACTGACAGACACACAGACTGGTTAAAGTCCTTGTGTACTGCTAATGTTGAGAAAGTCTGTGTTGACCTGTCCATTCAGTCCAATGGGATGGCTGCATTCAGGAACATACCAACACATACTGTATTTGCAGGGGTGTATTATTCAGAAGAATACGAACATACTCTCCATCCACCAATACGCTCCTTTCTTCTGCAAAATGGAAATCTTGTCTCAGATTTTATGTCATATAGACAAATCTACGTTTGATTAAGAAACCTGGACTTGGCTTCATCAAGTGAAATTTAGCATTGAGGGCTCAACCAAGTGGATGACTTGGTCAGGTGAGGAGGAGGTATTACATGAGTGGAGAGATGTTTCCACATGTCCACGGTGTGGACTGAAAATACAGCGGGAGCGAGTGCATCTCAAAAGGCATTCATCGACAGGAGGGGAGGAGCACGTGGAACAAAAGGTAAGGCCATGTGGTATCATCGTCATTGTTCAGAACATTACCAACAACAAGAACCATAGCTGTAAATTGGAAAGATTCTGTGACACCTATTCCTTCTCACCACGTTCAAACAGCCCATGGTGAAAGGACAAAGAAAACCTTAAGCAGCTGGAAACTGAAAGATTGCTAACTAGCTAGAGGAAGTAAAACAGCTAGATACTTCTGTTAGCAAGCATAGTAAATGGAATAAGGTTGGTCAAGGAAACAACAAGGTGCTGGAAAAAGGACGCAGATTTTGAGGTAGCATGCTAAAAAAAAAGGGCGGAGCACAGGCTGAGAGGGAGGAAGTTTTTTTTGTAAGTGCAGCTGGGGGTTTATATAGGATTTAAATGTATAAGACATAGTTCTTATGCTTTTAAATCCATATTTAGCAGAAGGAAGGCAAAATTCAGTCCAAAGGCTGGTGGAAGCGGTATAAAAAAGGGGCCAGGAGGAGGAAGACGAGAAAAAAGAAAGGGGGGAGAAAAGGACTTTTTTTTTTCATTTTTTGGGGGTAGTTCTCTGTGATGGAGTCTACCTGTTCCTCTCGCAGCGCCTGAAGCTTTTTCGTCTTGCTCTGCCGGTAGTACTCCATGATCATCATGGCAGCGTAGATTTTTCCCACCGTCAAGTCTGTGGCTGCTGAGAAAATGACAAGTTACCCTGCAAGATTAGACCCGAGTGGGATGGGACCCTGAGCCGTGGGGGGAATGGGAGTGGGGGACAAGACACACAGATTACAACACAAACCACTGACACCAAGAATAACATGCAGAATACACCAGCTGTTGGGATATTTCTGTTTCAAGTCAACACATGGAGGGGCTTCAAAATCAAGAATATAACCTAACTTTTCAGTTCTCAGTTCGGTAGGTTCAGGTGCTTTCATATATGTCATCAGTGGTAATCTATCATTGTGGATGTGTGAAAAAGCAAAAAAGAGTCTTTTAATGATTTATTTCTTTCAAGTTTAAAAGGCAAGCCTCCATCTTACTGACCCTGCTGCATTGGACCTGTAAATGGTTTATTGTAGATTTCACTATAATATATATGCAAACACTCTTACTTTCATGCTTTTGTGTATCCTTAGCATCACAAAACTTAATTTTCTTCAGCTAACATGTATTTTTCTCCAACATACTGCTCAAACAGTACAGCAATAATGTAATAGTATATTAAACTCTGCTTTAGAAATTTGAAAAGCACGTGGCATACAACTTTTACATGCTCTGTATGCTTTTGATAATGCACCGACATATGTGTATAATAAGCCAACATAAAGGAAAAAGTTCGCTGATTTGCTGATGATGTACTTCTGAGCACTATAAGTGAATCGGGCAGATTTCTCCAATAAATGTCCAATAATCAAAAATGCTCTTTTGTTGTCCCGATTGAACAATGTTAACCATCGTCTAAACTTTCCCCCGTGATGCCTCAATTAAAACAGAGTTAAGCCCAATTGCTAGTGTAAAACAGACAAATATTACAACACTGTACAGTTATTAACACAACAAAGCCCATAGTCTTTTCACAGGCAGATGCTGTACCTATACCTTATCAAATAACACCCTCTTATTACTTCACTATCATTCAAATATATCAAAACTTAAGAATGCTTCATTATAAATCTTAATTATTAAGGATTAGGTAGCCATCTCACTAAGAACCCTGTCACCAGAATACCTAAGTCAAATGAAAACAGGAGCTCAATTTTTTTCTAAAAACTCTGGACATATATCCCCAGAGTTTGGATGGAAAACACAAAAACTTACAAATCAGAAAAATACTGAGCTTTGTTTTTGTTGTCAAATAGCTTAAACTTTTTTACTCAATGAGCGGTGCCCTTTTCAAAGTGACATGGCTACAAATCCTCCAGCATTAAAACTGGCATTAATGTGTGATAAGATATGACCGCACATATCTTATTCTCTTATTAAATCACTGGGCAATAAGACATGACAACGCATATCTTTTACCTTATTAGCTGCCATGCGTTTAGCCAAACAACTTGCAGGTATTACTAAACATGCATTATTATTCTACTTTGTATGCAAGTTAGCACTAAAATCATTAAATTATGGTAATACACCTAAAAATTGTCATTCAACACAATCATTTTATATAAACATATTAGCCTAGATCTGTTTCACTCGTTCATTTCCTTCCTGTAGTGAAAAGACTTCTATAGAGGATCTTCTATAGTAGGCACCCCCTGATACCAGGACTGACTGAATGGGTGTAAAGATCTGCAGTGCATGTGTATGTTGTACTGTGTTGACTCTGATAAGTTGTATGTGTCCACGTGCTGGTTTGCCTACAGTATATGTATGGTACGGTGCATTCGTGTATGAAAGGTTTATCTGTTATCACAAACTACAGGATGCAAAAATCTTTGTGTTTGGCAAGGATCCACTATTATATGCTCATCCCTTCAAAGCTTCTTAATACTGGACTAGCACAGCACACATGTGATGTTGGCGACCAAATTCCCATACATCACTGCAGGCCCCTGGGTTCAGGTTATCATTTGCTTTGATAATTGATTGTTAAACATCAATGTGGGTCTTGCCGAGATACTAGTGAGGAGGTAAAAAGGTATCTTATCGATACTGATGAACAATTTACAGAAAACCTTTAGTATTTTGGGTTACGTTTTATCTGCATTTATCTATTAAACTGAAACTGATGGCAAACTGAGTATACAGTTGACAAGGATGTGGGTCTTGGGTCCTAAGCATATTGCAAGTGACACTGAATGGGACAAAAGAAGGGAACAGTGCCAATCAAAGTTCAGGTAGGCCCATATCCTTTCTTGGTGGTAACAAAGGCATTGTGCATATTGTAGCTTGTTAATAGGCTCTGGGGTCTTAATGCTTAGTTGCAGACTTAGTTGAATAATTGAAAATCATTTTTACAGTACATAGTATTCATTGGTTGGGGAAGTTAACTGCTCATTGTTGGGTAAACTCAATGAGTCTGGAGTGTGACAAGGACCACAGAGCAAGCGCTGGGAATCTGGAAAATTGGGGGAATGTGAGGATAAACTTCAAGTACAGTCCCCATAAAGAAGAATGAGAAAAGATGCCATTAACTTTCTTGATCTGTTCAACAACCTGGGAACAAAAATTTACTTCAGAGATATAACTTGATAGTGATGTTAGGGATCAGGGGTATGTGAAAATGGATACTGACAGAACAGTTGAAAATCTTGACTTCAATTTCTTTGTTAAAGAGGAGTTTTGACCTATTGTATCTAAAGGACGTTTGGAAGGTACATAATCCACACTGGTGTATGTATGTCTGCATATGTACTTATGTAAAGGACGTGTGTTTGTGCTGTAGTGGCCGGATCAGGAGATGCGAAGCAGTGAATGACACTGGCTGGTGGAAGCTGTCCTCTTGGTGAGTTGGTGATCGGACACACACACACCACTATGCTCCCTTCTCCTGCAACTTACCCTTGTGCGGTGTAACCAGCAGGTCCAGAGTCTTCTGCGATAAGTTCGGCCAAATAGCCATCATCTCCTTTCTCAGCTCTGCATCCATCTGGTGCTTGTCTGCACCGCCTGGGTGGTCCCGTGACCCACAGTCCCCATGGACACGTCAAACATTTGCACACACATGCGTACATTCACACATATGCAGAACACCGCAAATAAACACAGTGCAAAGAAGATACAGACCAGAAGGAAGGCCCAAAGAAATATATTTAGCCATTCACACGTGTACACATTCACCCAAAACAAAAAGGTAATTTGTTAGTGTCAGATCTGGAAAAGTTTGATCTCATTTGCAGCAGTAATCTAGAGCATTCTGGTTGAAGAGAAGCAGATAGAAATTGAAAGGTGACAAGTCATACCCATGAATTACCCATGAATACCCAAGAATAACAGAAATAACATTATCAGGCAGGGATGATAGTACTTCAGGGCCGTACCCTTGGCAATCTTTATGTCCAGTGCTGTCCTGATCAGAGCCATGAGGGTGGAGTTAAAATGCACTGTGTTGTCGTCGGCAACCGGCAGATCCATGCGCAGCAGCCTCTGTGGAGAGCCAGTCAGGATGAGAGGATGAGAAAGGTACGTGGCCTGGCTAAAATGTGGCGTGCCTGAACCTCCAGGAAGGGGAAGGGGTTGGGGGGTTGGGGGCGTGGTTGAGAGAGCTCCATAGACAACAGCCAATTAGAATTGGACTGGATTCGTCCTGTTATTATTTAATGGTTTCTAAAACAGAACAGAGGAAGGGCAAGGATGACTAGGTGTGATTTTAATTCTTTCTCATACATATCTGATCAGTGCAGGCTAATAAGTGAAATTCAGCTAATAAGTGAAGTTCCTCTGATAAATGTGTGTTATATTAAGTGACGGTTGACCATTTGTGTGTTAAATCTGCTGCACAATTTTGTTATTTATAAGTGCATGCATTTTTAAATGCCAGAGCATTTGCTTGAGGAAAGAAACTTGAATTAGCGAATCCCTGCGTCTCCTGTTTTTCCAATGATACTCTACGAGACAGCACAGCTATCCAATGAGGGCCATTTGCTGCTAAGCAACTGTGAGAGCCGAGAACCACAAGGAAGAACAATCGGAGCCAAAATGGCCTCCGACCCAACCTGTGCCCATGTTCCCTAAATGTGTGAATGCATTGGTGCATTTACACATCTCTGTGGTTACACACATATAAATATATATATATGAAACAGTACACATACACCAACCCTCCCACCCCCCTTCAAGCCCAACATCCCTCCCCGCCAACTTACACACAATTATTTGCACAGACTGCAATTAAGGGCGCTTAATTGGAGTCCTTTGGAGACAAAATAGGTCAACTGAGAACATTAACAGTATCACTGGAGTAATTCTGCAATTTTTTCAGGAGACTGCTGTTGTTTTATTCAACTGAGGCATCTGCTATAGAGCTCCCCCTACCTGTAAGGAGGTTCCCTGTCTTTACATGTCTATACCAGGTAAAACCAATGGAGAAACCTGTGGATAGAACGAAAACAAGCTGGGCCAGCTGAGGGCCGCTTGCCGTTTCTATCCCGACCAGTTGGCATCCATCGGATTTACCTACGAACATGAGCGTTGGGCACTAACGATGGCAAGCACGGCAGTACAATGGCAGTGGGGTCGTGTACGTGCTCGTGTGTTCCTGAGTGTGTGCGAGTGTCGGGCATGCCCAAAGCCAAGCGTGTGGCAGGCGGAGGGCATCGGCCAACATCCACAGCGCTCGGCAGGCAGCAGGCAGGCAGGCAGGCTCGATGTCGCCCATAGCCATGCGACAGATAATGCGAGGATTGCATGCAACATCACACAACGCCCACCCCCCCCCGCACACAGAAAGTCCCCACAAACCCGGACACACAGAGCATGCCACATGCCTTAGCTTCACTCCCATTATCTAAGCCCCAACTCTTCCCACCTACCCTGCTTACTACCCCCCCACCGGACTTCCCTCAAAACCCAGTTTCACAATACAAGCAGCCGTGCATCCGCGCAAAGAGAGTATCCTCAATCCAACTGGATTGAACCTATTGATTGACAGATTCATTTCATATCTTTTTTTTTCGCTCTGTACTTTTTTTTTTTTTTTTACATTACTGGTTCCCTTAATCAAATTAGACAGCAATGGTGGTGTTTCATATCAAGTCAAGATCTCTCTCAATGCCAAACGGGTGCAGTGTCTTAAGGGGTTGTCAGAGTTAGAGAGGATTAGAGTTGTGGCATTCCCTGGAAGAAGAAAAAAAAATCATAGAGAAGATCAAAAAGAGATGATTGACGTTGTTTCTGTTTTGTTTTGGACCAACCAGACTTTACAGTAGTGGTTCTGTAGGTTAAGGGTAGGGGGGGTCTATCAAAGGGGACACATGGTGGGGACAGCAGTTAGTTGAGTTAAACTAGGCGACTCTAAGCTCGGTCATGAGATGTAGTTACAGATAAAAAGGGAAGGGCGAGAATGAGGAGGGAGAGGAGGATCGTGAAAACACTGAAAGAGTAAAAGAGGAATAAAGAGAACGTGGGTCAGTTGCTATTAAAGAGAGAAGAGCTGAGTGTGTGTCTGTGTGCAGAAAGAAAGGAAAGAGAAGAGAAAATTACAGAACAAGACAAAAGATAAAGACGAGGACTAAAAACAACACTGACATAAGATTACTGAGAAGAGGTCAGTTTAAAAAAAACAAGATGTCGTAGCGGTACACATTTGTCAAAACTATTTTTTTCCAATAAAGGTGAGCCCTAGTGTCTTTTCCTTTTCCTTAGCATTAGGAGTGATCAGCGTCAAAAACGTTCAAGATGTCTAACCTTCCCCTCTTTATTCTGACCAAAAAAAACAGGAGGACTTTCTGATCTCAAATGGTCCTGTAATGGACTCTTTCTCTGACATCGTATATCAATGAATACTGGAAGGCTTTGATGGCTGAAGTATGTGATGGGGGCCACTGCCGATACAGGTTGACATTTTGGGAAAAAAGAAGAAGACAGATCAGAGAGAAGAGGTAACGTGGAGCGAGAGAGTTAGAGAGGATGGACAGAGGGATGCGATGATGGGGTGAAGATGGGTGTGGACTGCTGATCACAGACACGTGGACGTCGAGGTAAAGGTTGAAGAGAGGAAGAGGAGGTGAAGAGAAGAAATGGGTACTGTCTGCAAGTTTAAATAAAGTTATATACAATCAATTTGCTCACTCACTACATGTAGGATTGTCCTATATAAAGGTGCTGCCAAAGAAATATTTTCACTTTATCTCTATT
>JAOXYL010000061.1:24720743-24740987 GCA_028564955.1 Terapon puta
TGCCCTCCACTATCTCAGCAGAGGGACTCACTGACACAGAGGGAAGCTTTGGAGGATCTGGAGGATGATACAGATGATACAATGAGAAAAATTATATTACATGTTGTGTAAAGTCAGGTTTAAACTTGAGTGGATAAACAAGTTCCTCAGTGTCCCTCTGTCTCAATCATGAAAAAAAAAATGGTAACAAAGTAAACTCTTGCAAATATTGCTCCACTTCAGTGAAAACACAAATCAACCCACCAACGTTGTGAATCTTTGTTGGTCGAAGATAAGTGATGATGTTTAATACTCACACTGGACATCTATAAATACAGACTCAGAGCTTGACTGGCCGTGTTGATTCTCAGACTTGCAGTGGTAGATCCCTCTGTCCTCAGAGCTGATGGAGGTGAAATGAAAACTTTCTTCGGGTCCTTGAATCAGTGTTTGGTTCTCCTTGTACCAGGTGTGTTTAGCTGCTGGGTTAGCATCACTGCTACAGGTCAGAGTCACTGAACTGCCCTCGACTATAACGCCCAAGGGATCCACTGACACAGAGGAGGTCTTTGGAGGATCTGGAGGAGATTTTATACAGGTTCACATTAAAATCAGCCACTGATTGCCAATAATGAATCAACATTCTTACAAAGAAATACCCTTTTCAAAAAATTAAAATTAATTGTATTTTCATTTCATTCGAGGGCGTACTCACATTTGACATTAACAGAGATGTGTTCAGACGTACGGGGCCCAAGTTCATTCTCAGCTGTACAGTAATACTCTCCAGAGTCAGAGGACTGGATGGACCTGAACATAAGCTGTGGTTCTTTACTGAGAGATGTGACACTTCCTTTCTTGTACCAGGTGTATTTAGTTGCTGGTTTAGCATCACTGCTACAGGTCAGAGTCACTGAACTGCCCTCCACTATCTCAGCAGAGGGATTCACTGACACAAAGGGAACCTTCAGAGCATCTGGTATAAAATGAATAAATAATTAGTATGAGGGTGATTCCTTCATGGTCAGCTCATCTTGTTCTGTTGGAGAGATATTTGATGTTTGTTACACAGTGGAGTAAACTCACACACTGAAGGAGAGGGGAAACCCTCATGTCCTTTCAAAGCACAGCTGATGTTGTCTCCAGGATAAAACCGGCCTTTATAAGTAGATTTCTCCTCCATCGTGAGTTTCTCTCCATTCTTGACCCAGACGTAAGAAAGACTAGCAGCTGGACTGCAGCTGCTGTGACACTTCAGCTCTGCCTCGGTATCAAACTGCTGGACTGTTACTCTGATCACCTGCACCTGCAGAACTGGATATGAAGTCGTCGTGATCATTAGTAACTGTATTTAATGATACAAACTCATGATGATGGATCAGCATATTAAATGTACTGTGTTGGTGTATTTACATCAGTTTGTGTTCATCAGTACCTGTGACAGTCAGAGTTGTAGCAGTTAAACTGCTATTCCAGACATAAGTTTCTGTCTTGAATGTGAAGTGATACTGGGCTGAATCTCTCTCTCTCAGGTCACTGATTCTCAGAGTGGAGCGTCCTCTCTCTGTTTCAAGGACCTGAACCCGACCTGCATACTGGGAGTCTTTACTAAGGTCCTCAGGCTGTGAAGGATTCTGCCAACGACGACTACGTTCAGGACTGAACCAGAATTTTGATCTGATACTTTCATAACTGTTGTAAGAACAAGAAATGTCCACCGATGAACCTTTGGAGGCACAGATGCTTCTGTCAGTGTACGTCACTCTGTTGCAGGTTTGACCATGGACACCTGAAAGATAAAACATTTTATTGCATACTTCTGTCAATTCATGTTACAGAAAGGGCTTCCATCCAAGGGAAATATTTAAAAATAAGAAACATGAGGGTGAGTCTTGTATTTTCTTGGATCTGTCAAACAGGTAGGAGGTAGGAGCCTTTTCTGTTTATGAGTTTCTCCTCTTTATGTTGGAAACAGGTAAGATGCCTGTATTTTCTTTGGTTTGTGAATTACGCTCATGGTTAACTTAGTGCATTTTGATTTCCAGGTTGTTTGTTTTATTTTGGCTGTGCTCCTCCCGGACACCTGTATTACACTCATTTATGAATAAATATTTTGTGTTGGATGGTACTTGTGGTTGCACAGGTCATTGCACAGTGTGTGCGAAAGACGGAATCAGTCACCTTTTGTGCTTCTTCCCACCTGTGGTAAATTTTGACACAATAATTTCTAAAATGAAGCTTGACTGACAAAACCTCTGATCATTTGACAGTTTTACAACTATTTGTGGAATAGAAATATACACCATGTAAGATACTTTCTTTCTCTAAATTTGAGAGTAAAAAACAACTGATTGACAGATGGATTTAACCAAAATTTAAGGACATAAGAACAGAGCATCTCTGAATTTCCACAATGACCACAGTTTTGGTTTAAAACTCTTGATATAGAAGTGAGGAAACTCACACACTGAAGGAGAGGTGAAATCCTCAAATCCTTTCACAGCACAGGAAAAGCTGCTTAAAGCATCAAAGCCACTTGAATAAGAAGATTTTTCCTCTTGAAGTTTCTCTCCATTCTCATACCAGATGTAGGAAGGCCGAACAGCTGGACTGCAGCTGCTGTGACAGTTCAGCTCTGTCTCAGTAAATGAATAATCACCTGTTTTTTTTTCTGTTTGACTGATCACCTCCACCTGCAGAGCTGGATATGAGATGAAAAAGACAATATCATTATCCATCCATCCATCCATCCATTTTCCACCACTTATCCTGGTCGCGGAGTCAGTAGACTGAGCAGAGATGCCCAGTCTTCCCTCACCCTGGTCATAACTTCCAGCTCTTCCAGCAGGACTCCTGGGCAGTCCCAGGCAGCTGAGAGACAGTCTCTCCTGTGTGTCCTGGGTCTTCCCCAGGGCCTCCTCCTGGTGGGACATGCCTGGAACACCTCTCTAGGGAGGCATCTATAATGCTCAAGCCACTTCAGCTGACTCCTCTCAATGCAATGGGGCAGTGGCTCCACTCCTCCTGAGTGATTGAACTTCTCACCCCATCTCTAAGGTAGCGCCAAGCCACCTTCCAGAGGAAAGTCATTTTGGGCGCTTGCATCTGCAATCTGATCCTTTCTGTCATTACGCAAATTTGATAATCGTGGACACTGCATCAATCCACCTGTCAATCTCACACTCCATGTATCTTGGGGTCTGAGGGAAAGATGAACTCCTCCAACTGAGGCAGGACCTCTCCACTCACCAGGAGAGGGTACATGGCCTTGGAGTTGAAGGTGTTGATTCTAATCCAAGCCACTTCACACTCGGCTGCAAACCTGGTTTGATGAAGCCAACAGAACAACATCAGCTATAAAAAGCAGAAATGACTGCCATTCCCGTCTGGTCCCTGGTTATGCCTATAAATCCGATATAAAAAGATTTTGAACAGGACCGGTGACAAAGGGTCGTGCTGCCAGAATCCATCATGCACTTGGAACAGGTCTGACTTACTAACCAAGCGCCTGCAGCCCTAAGCAAAGGGCCCCAGACTGGGACATGGTTGAATACCTTCTCCAGATCCACAAAGCACCACAATGTGGACTTGAGGTAATCAGGGAGGGTCTCATCCAACCCTGATGCCTTGCCACCGAGGAGTTTGTGAACTACCTCAGTGACATCGGCGTGGGTAATGAACAAGTTCACCTCAGAGTCCCCAGGCTCTGCATCCTCAGTGGAAGGCAGGTCGGTGGGATTGAGGAGATCCTCAAAGTATTCCTTCCACCGTCCAACA
The DNA here is from genome assembly GCA_028564955.1 of Terapon puta. Classification (NCBI taxonomy): domain Eukaryota; kingdom Metazoa; phylum Chordata; class Actinopteri; order Centrarchiformes; family Terapontidae; genus Terapon; species Terapon puta. Next base: position 24,724,500 of record JAOXYL010000061.1, read on the forward strand.
ATGTCCTGAGTTGAGGTCAAAAGCTCCCTACCTGCACTTTAAACAGTGTTGGCAGAGTACTGCTTCCCCCTTTTGTGCTGGACGGTTTGCCAGAACTTCCTTGAGGTCGACCGTTAGTCCTCCTCCATGGCCTCACTGACCATCTCCCAGACATGAGTTTTTGCTTCCAGGACAGCCTGAGCTGCTGCTTTCTTGGCCTGCCGGTACCTGTCAACTGCATCCGGAGTCTCATAGGCCAACATGGACCAGAAGGATCCTAGCCTCCCTCGGAATCTGTGGGAAGTTTTCTTGGAGGTGGGAATTGAAGACCTCCCTGACAATGGGGTCAGCCAGATGTTCCCAGCAGCCCCTTACAATGAATTTGGATCTGCCAGGTCTGTATATCTCCTCTGCCAGCAGATACAACTGACCATCAGGTGCTGATTGATTGACAGTACAGCCCCTGAGTCCAAGACATCCAGCCGGAAATCAGATGAAAGGACAACAAAGTTCAGGATAATGTTTACAGCCGTCAGCGAAATATTTTACAAAATCACTGACTAAAGTGATGAAATATCTTTTATAGGAATTTGAGATTGTAAAAATTCCTTTAACTGATACTGATAACTGAACAGAGCTATATAAAAGGGGGGGGTCATTCACTCTAAAAATAAATATTCAAATAAAAAGTCCTGTTCAGGAGAGTAAGTAGGAGAAAGAAAGCAGGTGCTTAGATCACAGCAGATTTCCTTCCTCTTTTCATCATCAGCACGCTCTGAGAATCAGGCCGGCTCAGAAAAGTTTTGTGGCCTGCTGCTTCTAAATCTGTATCATCCACAGCACCTGTCTCACACTATTAAAAGAGATTATTTCCTGTTGCGTAAATACAGCCACCATTCAGTATAGAAAAAAATGTTCTGTCAGTTCTCTCAGCAGAGCACAACCGACACAAACTGTTTCACCACCATGACCTGACGAACAATGAACTGATAATATCTGCAAAAAGAAATTAGATGATTTTGGGAAAATTACCTGTGACAGACAAAGTGACTCCAGGTGATCCAGTAAATCTCACACCTGGTTGGTTTGTTATGAACCTGAACTTGTACTCAGCTGAGTCGCTCTCTCTCACGTCTCTGATTCTCAGAATGCAGTCGTTTTTATCACAGTGATACTCCACACGATCTGAATACCCTGAGTCTGCTCTCACATCTACAGGTTCTTCATCCTGCAGTCTGACAAACCAGATTGTTTCCTCCACTTTGGTATCACGGTCATTTATTCTTGATGGGTATCTGTAAGTGCAGCTTATTTCCACTGTTGATCCTTTTAAAGCACAGATCTCAGTCGAGGTGTAAGTCACTTCCCAGCCATACTGACCCTGTATCACTGTAACACAGAACAACAGGTACCACAATCAGACTCAGACTTCAATGTACTTTAAAAATTTAATTGAACATTTATAAAACTGCTTCCAGGGGTGTCAAATTGTTTGCCATGGAGACCAAACACTCTGCAGGTTTTCATTTAAAAGACATTTTAACAAGAGAAATAATTTACTTCTGTATGCTTAGTATTGTCATAATAGTTTGGATTTCTTGACCAAAATGACCAATTTCCATACAGAGACTTAAGTCAACAAGGTGAAAGAGCAGAATGGCTCCCACTGATCTGCATCAGTCCTCTCTGACTCCTCCCTAAAATGTCACCTGGTTGTGATAAAAGTGCCTCAAGTGGAGGTCTGCTGACAATGTGAACACAGAAATTCATACACTCAAATATAAGTACTGAGTGTATGTGATTTATTTTCATTTATTTTAAGTGGAAATGTTTGGTGTTGCAGGCAGATCTTTTAAGAATAACCAATGAATCACATTGCATCGCTTTACAGGTCAGATTAAGGAACATCTGAGAACAAATGAATAAGTGAATGAAATGTTCTTTCTTAAACTCACTTTAGTTTGCTCTGAGTAAGTAAAAAGAGGAAGAAGAGCAGCAGCGCATAAAATATTAATTATTCTGTGCTTAACATCTGGGTTTTTTTCTTTTTACTTTCTTTCTTCCTCTTTCAGTTGCTGCTCAATCAGTTCAGAATCAGCAGATTGAAATTAACAGTGCGTCACAGGAGTTGGTGTCGTACCAGCGTCGTCTTTAGAACAAACAAAACAGGACAGCAGGTTTTTACAGCGTGAGAAGGGAACAGTTGTGAATAAAAGCCAACAACACTCTCAGTAAACAGCATGTAAAAGTGAGTACACAAAGATACTTTATGCAAAAGACACAAAAGCAAAAGACGTTATCCAACACGACAAGATCTTCACATCTATTACAACTGACACACAAACAACCAAAAACTATGTTAAAAAAAAAAATCAAAGTCTGGGGAGTTTGCACAAGTTTACACAAAACCACTGTGGGTTTGGTCTTCTGATCCACTTATTTCCACATGTGCCCTTCAGCCTCCTTTTACTTTTACAGGTCCCTACTTTTCCCACATTCCCCTCTTTTAATGCAGTAGATGTAACTGTGGATGTACAGTACCTGACGCCGAGAGAAGGAAGACAACCAATCCACTGGCTGCTGCACGTAAACTCATGGCTGCTCCTCTCGTCTCTCTGCGTGGCTTCAGAGACCATAAAAACATGTCAGCAGATGAAATAATGTACAGTATCAGTCACATCCACAAACAATTCTGCTCACAGCAAGTCCTTTCCTCTGTGGTCTGTGAGCAGAGTACAGAGATCAGCCTCTTCAACCAACACATTTCCTTCCTCTTTTGATTATTAATATACATAATGAAGAAGTAAACGCCCACATCAATTCAACTTTGTGTTGTGTTGCAAACTACAAACTTAACCAAATATGAGTATGTAATACACCCATTTAAGTGGACTAGTGAGATCTGGTACAAACACACAATGATGATTTAATGATGTTGATAATTTAAAAGTCATTTCAAAGACTTTTGCATGTTTTGTTAGTTCATTGGATATGGTGTGTGTGGAGAGCCCAGAGTGAAGCGAGCAGGTCTCTGAGCAACACAGAGCAACACAGGCAGGGAGGCAGAGAGAGAGCGAGCAGCTCCAGCGGCAGCCATTTTGTAGGGTTCCCCAGCCAATCAGTGGCCACCAGGAAGGACTGGACCTGCAACAAAAGAACAGGAGAGTGCCCCACCCACAGGCAGGGAGGAACAACAGCAACACAGGTTGAATCATGACCAAGGGTCATAACACCCCCCCATCTAAGACTAAACATTTCCTTTTTTAACCAGAGATGTTTATTACTTTAAGCCCTCAACATCAGCAATCACATTTTCTGAACCCTTCTTGTGACATGTCGAGGTTAAAATCCTGAAGCATCAAAGACCAGCGCATGAGGCGCCGATTGCTATTTCGCATTCTAGTTAAGAACACCAGTGGGTTGTGGTCAGAGAAGACGACTGTCGGCTCAGGGTTAGACCCGAGGTACACCCCAAAGTGCTGCAGTGCGAGTAGGAGAGCTAATGCTTGCTTTTCAATGGTGCTGTAGTGTAGCTGGTGCTTTTTGAGCTTTTTTGGAGAAGTAGCAGATTGGATGGTCAATGCCACGCTCATTCTCCTGAAGGAGCACCGCACCAACACCAAGCTCATTGGCATCCACCTCCAGGGACCTCCGAAGGGTCGCATTAAGTGTGGGGCAGCAAGCACAGGTGCACTGCAAAGGAGCCTCAAAAGCAAATTGACATCTCTGACCACCGGATCGGAACTTTCGGGCTTGCTAAGCTCATCAGAGGAGCCACTACGTCAGAGAAGTTCCTGCAAAAACAACGGTAATAACCAGCCATCCCAAGGAAACGGTGGAGCTCACGGCGTGTCTGAGTTGGCAAATCTAGGATGGCCTGCACCTTAGCAGTCACCGGACAGACACGACCTTGTCCCACCATTTTACCTAAAAAGGTTACAACAGCCTTCCCAAACTCACATTTAGCCAGATTCAGGGTGAGGGAAGCTTCACTCAAATGGTTAGGGTTCTCATATGCTTCGTCCAGTCAGAGGAATAGGCCACGATATCATCTAAGTACACTCCACAGTTGCTTACCCCATGAAGAACGATGCTCATGAGCCTTTGAAAGGTGGCTGGAGCATTTCTCAAACCAAATGGCATGACTTTATACTGCAAGAAATGGCCCGGAGTGACAAATGCACTTATGTCACAGGCACGCAGAGTTAGGGGGATCTGCCAATAGCCCTTTAACAGATCTAATTTGGAGACATATTTGGCTGATCCCACCCGATCGACACCGTCGTCCATACGTGGAAGCAGAAAGGAGTCTGGCTTAGTAACGGCGTTTACCTTGCGGTAATCATTACAGAAACGCAGAGTTTCATCGGACTTTGGGACTAGGAGTGAGGGAGAGCTCCAGGGACTACAACTCGGTACAGCAAGACCATGCTCAACCAGATAATTTGCCTCTTGCTGCATTATGGCACGTTTTGAGGAATGGACTCTGTAGGCGTGCCGTTTTATCGGTGGATGACTACCTACATCGATATCATGACTTAATACAGTGGTTTGAGTGGGAATGTCACCAAAGAAAGTCAGATAAGTGTATATTAGCCCCATGATATCAGATCGGGCAGAATTAGTCAGATGCGCCAAATGCACATCTAAGTTTGACAGGACTTCAGAATTTTTGAGATGTGCACATGAACCTGAGCTGCACCTGTCCTTCAGCTCATCATCACAAGGATCATATGGGCACTGTGCAATGGACACTGTGGCAACAGGCGCAACGGCAGGCAATGGGACACTCTTCTCATGTTCAACATACATCTTCAGCATATTGATGTGGCAGACAAGTTTTTTTCTACGATCAGGTGTGTGGATTACGCAATCTGTTTCACTGAGTTTGCGGTCAACCAAATATGGATCGCAGAATTTTGCCTGAAGACCAGAACCAACGACAGGGAGCAGAACTAATACACGGTCACCAGTTTTCAGTTTTCTTTCATTTTGGACTGAGCAGTGGAGAGGGAATCACAGGCAAATTTACAAGCGTGATGCAGTCTCTCCCTAAAGGAGCTAACGTAATCCAGGATGTTTTCACTCGAACTGGTTTTGGCTCAGAGAAATTTCTCTCTCAGCAGGCGTAGGGATCCGCGCACGGTGTGGCCAAACACTAAGTCAGCTGGACTGAAACCCAACGACTCCTGTGATGTTGCAAACAACAACAAAGGTAATCCCTCACCCCACTCACGGTTTGTCTCAGCACAAAACTTATGAAGCATGCTTTTCAGAGTCTGATGGAATCGTTCTAAAGCACCCTGGCTTTCAGGGTGATAGGTACTGGAGGTGTGGTGGCCCACATTCAACTCAAAGATCTTAGACATAAAGTTAGAGCCTTGGTCACTTTGAATGCGTTTTGGGAGGCCAAAGGTGGAAAAGAACCTGACAAGCGCTTTCACAATGGCACAAGCTTTCAACGAACGCAGTGGGACAGCTTCAGGGTAATGAGTCGCAGCACACATCACAGTGAATATATATTGATTACCGGATTTAGTTTTTGGCAAAGGGCCCACAGAGTCTACAATGATATGTTCAAATGGTTCTCCAACAGCTGGAATTGGCTTCAATGAAGCTACAGGGATCACCTGATTGGGTGTGACATGAGCGACAGAACTTCACTACATCGGACTTGAGTCCAGGCCAGAAGTAGTAATGGAGTATATGCTATCGGTCTCTCTAATGCCTAAGTGACCAGACATGCTATGATCATGAGCTAAACTTAGCACCTGCAAACGGAATTTATGCGGTACCACAATTTGTGTCCCAGACTCGTGCGTGGGACTGGAAGGAGGAGACCAACGGTGCATTAGAATGCCATCGTCCACTAAGAAGGACTGAGAGTTGTTAGATTTTGGACCTGCCACAAGGGAAACACAAGGAGACAAGGTGGGATCAGTTTGCTGTGCCTGGCTCAGCTGTTCCTTGTCAACTGAAAGTGTCAACAACATTCTCCTTGACCTCTGGCAAAGGATCTGTGGAGTCAGAGGTGTTGACAAAAGAATCGCTAAGATCCACAAGGTCGCCATACTTTCGAGCTTGAGCATGAGTTACAGCCTAGACAGGGAACAAAGGAGGCAAGTCAGGTGCAACTGGAACCCCAAAATCAGCAATTGGGGTTTCAATTACCTCTGGAGGAGGGAAAACCTTTCCACCAGCTAAATCATTCCCTAAGATGAGATCAATCCCAGCGATTGGCAACTGGGGTCTCACAGCGATTTTGCACTTGCCTGACACGATCTTGGACTTTAAATGAAGTGCAATGGGGCACGCACAGCGCTTAGCTTAACACTCCATGCTAAAATGTCCATACCACTGTATGACTGAGCCGAAAAAGAAAGAACACCTTCCCGCATGAGAGACTGTTTCGCACCGGTGTCCCGCAAAATAGTGATTGGAACAGCCTTATCCTCCCCTACAAGAGAAACAGACCCTTGCGTCACAAACGGCTTAAAATCCTCATCAATCTGATCCACCACTTCCTGGTGAAGTGTCTGGGTGTGTATAAAACCACTTGGTGATGGAGTTTTGCCGCGCTCCTTCCTCTTGAGAGGGACAGACAGCGATGAGGTGACCCTGCTCGTGACAAAAACATTCCCGTTTCTCAGTACCACCATTGGAAACCTGGATGTTGCGGCTACTTAAGTGTAGCAGCAATTCGCTCAAAAGCATTAAAATATGAGTCAACTTCAGACTCTCTGAAAGGAGGAACTAGTGCAATGTGTCTACTCACATCGAACCCTTCATGGGGACTGGGTGTAGATGCCTGCACAGGTCAAACACGAGCAGCTGAGGGAGCTCCCCGCTCTAACTCAAGAGCCTTTACCTTCAGGTGCATAGTTTCCACCTCCAAATCCTTCTGTCTCACTTCCACCTCCTTAATGCGCAGGGTGAGCCTGAGCCCTTCTGCACCCATCCCAGTTTGGGATTGGGAAGTTGGAAGTTGGGCAGGAGTCTCAGATAATTCATCTGGCTTAACTCCAACAGTGGGAGCAGCAAGCAATCCCCTTTCACACATGTTCTCATAAAGGAGATCATGTAACTTTTTTCTTCGCGTTGGGTGGCACAGGAACGTCAAACGAAGCGGCAATCAGATTTAAAACAGCCTTCCAACAACTACTTAAAACCTCCACAGTAGGATTAGCCACAAAATCCTCCAATGTGAACTCCATGTTCACCCTCACCACCACCAATAAAGAAAACTGTTTAACAGACTAACAAAGACAACACGAGAGAACAAAGCAATCAAAGTTTCAGAACAAAGGATCCCAGACGAGCCCCCAATTCATGTTACGCCCGGCCTAGGGGGAACCGGACACAACAGAAAGGTTTGGGTTTTTCTCCCCTGCGCCTCCTACCTTGCTCCCCAAATTCAAACCACAGAGTCAGAGTTGCAGTCCATAACAGAGAGTAATTTATTTTACAAAGGGTATCACCTAAAATAACAAACAAAACAATCTAAGCCAAGGAACAAACTAACTATACTAGAAAACCAACCAAAGCAAAACAAATTACAGGTGGCTAGCCTGACTCCCTATCAACAAAACAGGAGAAAAAGGGTGCTCAACAAAAAAGGTCACCCACCCCTACTGCTACGTGGACTGCAAACAAAAGAAACAAAGGAACACACAAACCCATTGGACACAGAGCCCAGAGCAAAGCGGGCTGGTCTCAGAGCAACACAGGGCAACACCGGCAGGGAGGCAGAGAGGCAGAGAGGCAGACAAAGAGCGAGCAGCTCCAGCGGGGGCCATTTTGTAGGGTTCCCCAGCCAATCAGCGGCCACCAGGAAGGACTGGACCTGCAACAAAAGAACAGAAGAGTGCCCCACCCACAGGCAGGGAGGAACAACAGCAACACAGGTTGAATCATGACCCAGGGTCATAACATAAGGTGATCAGTTATTTATTACATATCATATTAAAACATCAATTTTCATTCAAGTTTTTATCCTCATTTCCTGTAACAAAACTTGCAGTGACATCAGCATCACGGTGCAGCATAATTCATATAATTCTATGTGGAAAATTTTAATATTAAGTATCTAAATTTGAAATGTGATAAATGCATGGCATGAATAACCAGGTATAGAAGATAAATGATGAATGTGATGCACCAGAAATTAGTTAATATTGAAAAAATGTGCTGACACCTCACAGTATATATAACACACAAAAGCATCTCTTTGTAATTTGGGTTTAAATTAGGTATTGGAGGGAGTACCCTGAGTGATAAAGCCTGAATGTGCAACACTTCCCCACTCGAGGGCAGTAAAACATCTACTGCGGCTCCTCGATCTGAAGCTGTACAAGGTATAAGAGACTTTTATTCTGAAAAGACTTCACGTTTCATGAACTTCTAACCATCACTTCTACTGCACTGCACATATTCTATTATACATTTGTATAAGAATGTGTATTTCCTCTCGTTGTATATTTCCTATTTTTTATTTCATTGTTTAATTTAAATATAGGTGTATTTATTAATCTATTAGTACCTTTATTTCTGTATTTTTATTCTTTAATGCATTTTCTTTTAGTGTTAATATTCTTGAGCATTGTTTGTAGGGAGAACATGATTTAAGAACTCCATTGCCAACGATTGCATGATGCTATTAATGGTCCCTGATCCATCACTGATTGTTTTGTCGAATTGAAATTTTGTTATGAACGGGGGAGATGACGAGGCAGGAGGACTGCAAGCTAGCTGGGTGGAATTGTGGCTGTGGCTTGGGCCTGGGCTGTGGTTGCCGCCTAGCAGGCTGGATCTGTGGTTGAAGTGACTGCGGCAGGTGAATCAGCTGGAGCTTGGCTGGCAGGTGTCATAAGCAGTCAACATCTCCCTGAACAAACATGGTAATTTTGCATACAGCCAGGGGTCGTGGGCCAAGCAATCAATACTATGCTCCACCGCTTCTACCTTCTCTACAAAATTTAACCCCGGGTACTTTGCGACAAGGCCTGTGATTATTTGGAATGTCCTCTCACCGTGTTCCCAGGTGCCGATTGTGTCCGCTGGGTCCATTTCTGGCCAGATCGTACTGTTACGAACAGGGAAGATGACGAGGCAGGAGGACCCAAATGCAGGACACACAGACAAAGGCAGAATATTTGAAGAGCTTCTTTAATTAAAGAGTAAGGTGTGACCTGGTAGCTCCAAAAACATGGCGAAACATGAACTACACACAAAGACGATCGGGCGACAAGACAAGGGCAGGCATGGACTATATGAACACATGAGGTAATGGGAAACAGGTGGAAACAATCAGGGTGGGGCAAACAATCACATCAGGTGGTAACACACAAGGACAGGAAGTAAAGGGACCTGAAACATGAGGAAAGTGGATTTCAAAATAAAACATGACACGCCAGAACAAGAAGCAGACATGACAAAGACACAATACCAAAACCCAGGATGTAGGATGAAACAAGACAGGACCGAAAACAGAAACATGAAGACATAAAGACATTAAAACCAGAAACCAGAACATAATAACCAAAACCAAGACCAAAAATAATCAACATGGATCAAGACATGACAAATTCACTTTTTATTCTTCTTTTTTCACATGTTATGGTTGGAAAAAGTTGTTTATATATATTTCATTAAGAATTCTTCATCTTTCACCTTTTTAGTTTTGAGAGTTTGATTCAAATGTGGAATCCCAAATGTCCTCAAGGTGGTGCCAGAGAACAACCCACAAAGTGCAGCAGAGTGCAGGACACAGGAAGAGTTTCACAGTTAAATGTGCAAAAATACAATGATCTCTCAAAAAGCCTGTCAGATGGACTCGATACAGCACAAGTTGTGACTGTGGACTGTGGACAAAGGGAAAACTGTGGGATCTGTGCTCTTCATACACCAGCACTGAAAAGAAAAAAAATGACCCAAACGAAGAGAACAAACATATAACTCAACATTTAGTGAGAAATTGAGCCTGTTTCTTGACAGCTGATCTGTCATACTGTGGCATAATTGGAGGGGAGTCTGAGCAGAGGTGTGGTCGGAAGAGCTGGAGGGTTTGCACTTCTTGCTTTTACTGGCAGGAGGAGGTGATGGTGAGGGAGACGTCTGTCCTGTCTGATAACAAGTGTGCGCTTTACATCATCACATTCAGAGGACGGTTGATAGTTGGTCTGTTTTCTGAGACATCAAATCAAAGTTTTGTTGTTTTCACGGAAGCTTTCAGGTCTCTTTTAATACAAACATGCTGACAGTTAGAACAACCCAGAGAAATATTTTATGAACTGAAAGGCTTTATTCAATAAAATATCAGTTGAGTTATTTTAACACAATTTAAATATGAAGTGTGAAATAAGTCACCGTTCTAAGAAATAAAACACAGTAAAATATATAAAATAATTGAAAGTGATGAACTTGTGATGGTAATGGTAATCCAGAATAAAAAACAGAAAATAAGAATAAAACTTATTAAAAATATTTTACAATGAAAACAAACAATTAAACAGCAGAAGCAGTAGAGCAGAGACAGATTGTAGTAAAGACACACTGTGTACAGAGAAATGTACTTGAAATGGTTCTTTAACACGAGCAGTAAAATATGGCTGCTCAGTAAAAATGTATAAATGACAAACTTTCCACCTGTTAGCTGACTGATACTACTCTAAAGAAATGACCAAGGCTGGATGTCATATCAGCGGTTAATACAGTCTATGTTAATGTATTTAATGTCACTGTGGACAACTGCTTAAACACTGTGAAGTAACAGACAGCAGCTCTGTGTCCTGTTCATACTCTTGGTTTTTTGATGACTGTGCTGTACAGTGCAGACGAATCCCCCACAGCCTCAGGACGTCTTAATCTGTGAACAAAGAAACTCACTTAGAGAATTATAAAGTCAAAGAAAAAACAGATCATATCAGATGTGTAATGGTATAGAACATACTTGGTTAAATTATGTCAGTTGTGGTGCAACAGCGCCACTACTGTCATGGTGGTAGTATATGACATTGTAGGTTGGCGGCGTAAATGAGTAGAGCGATAAGGAATACCAGTTTTTGGAAGATTTTAAATGTGTGTATATTACTGTGTATATTACCATAAAATGTCCTCATAGTGTTGGCTGGCTTAAACTCGATCTGTGAATTATCTACTCGTTAAAATGATGTTTTAGAGACTTGCTAAGATGTACATGGTCTGTTAAACTAGTATGTCTTTTTCTTTCTTCACCCATCGCATGTGTTATCCAGACTGTTGTTGTTGCTCTGAGGCTTGTGGTGACTTTGTCCTTCCACAGTCATATCGTGTAACAGGTAATATTTTATGCATTTCTTTGTGTTAATATTCATTTTTTTTAATAAGATGGGATCAGTGTCTCTGTGAGCTGGCCCTTTACCTGTTCAGTTAGGTCGCTCACACTAGTTTGTTAGATTGTGGCCTAATGAAGCAGCCATCTTTGATCTTTTCTTATATTATAAAATTGATGACTGATGGGATTTAGCATTTTGATGTCAATGCACAATGGAGATGTAGGGCATTATCATGTAATGGCAGTACTAGGCAAAAATATCTGCTTTTCAATCACTCTAGATTATTATAATTACTGTTTTATTTTGCATAATGATACTCATGATTGTGACTGTGACTGTGATTTCTTCTCATCATTCCACTGTCATACCATGTTTCAGATGTGCACTATGCAATAAAAACCTGATCATCTGTGAGTCTTGAGCTGCAACCTGTCACAGAAAAACCGATCATTTTAAACTTCTTATAGCAAAGGAGGATCATCATGGACTCACTCTGGGGAAGCACTTGCACTCTTAATGTTGACCACAGTGTAATCCACACCCTCCTCATCTTCATCCTCTTCCTCATTTCTCAGTCTGTTGGCCTGAGCTGGTCTGATGTTGGAGTAGAGAGGATCTTCCTGGTTTTTACAGAAGCTTACGCTGGCGTAGTAAACGTCATCCAGCTCCTGTGCTGGTGCTCTGTGAACTGCAGCTGAAGGGTTGTTACACACTGAACCCATGTTGAGCTGTAAACATCGCATAGACAACATCACTTAAGTTATTTGCTTCATAGTGGGTATGTATGATTTTATTGGCCACAAAATGACCACACAGACCTGCAGGGAAAAGGGTCAGAGGTTTGTTGAAACAGTGTCAGAGACTGAAGGTTTAGTGTGGGCGAAGAAAGCATCAAAGAGGAACATGGAGCACTGTTCAAATGAGTTTTCAGCTGAGTGTGGACTGAACTCTTCTTCCTCACCTGTGCATTGTTATCTGCTCTCTCTCCAGACTCTGTGGTTTGCTGCGCAGACCTCTTTTTCCTGGACAGGAAAATTCATAAACACAAACAAATTCATTAAATGAACTGACTGACTGAATTTAAGGAGCATTACTAAATGATGGTAAAATGTAAATGCCCACCTAATCCAGAGGAAGGCACAGAGGAATATGATAGCCAGAAAAATAGTAGTGATTGATCCAGCAGCTACAGATTTCATTGATCCTATGAAAACAGTGATCAGACAGAAACATTGACAATCAGATCAGCAGACAGAAGTATTATAAATAGTGATGTGAACGATGTCCCATAACATGAAAAACAGTGGTGTAACTGATAAATGAATGGTTCCAAATGCTTGGACAACAACCAAAAGTGCGTCAGAGCAATGCTGCACCCCTAGCTAATCAATGACGATTGATAAAATCTTTGGATATGTGTCTTGGACTACTGAGCAAAGCTGTCAACTGATCCCAGCTTGGTGGTGAGGTAAATCACCTGATGAGAAAAGATGCCGGACAGGATAATAATCAAATTTATTAAAGGTAAACATCTTGGTGAGAGCTGCCTCAGGTTTTCAGTTCGAGATGAATGAATGAATGAATGAAAAATAAGCAGATGAATGTCACCTTGAATATGCAATCTGTGAACATCATATTTTTCTCACTTGGAGGAAAAAAAGAGAGTTGTTCTGGTATGCTCCAGCAGCGCTACACATATGCTAATAGGTAGAGTGGTGATTCTGTTGACCAGTCAGTGGACTGGAGTGTTCTAAACTCCATCTTTAAGTCCTGGTTAGGAAAAGAAACTGGACAGTATAGTGCTGTCCTGTTGGTAACATCAAAAAGATTTAAAATGGAAACGGAGAAATAAATGTTCTAATGTGTAACAAACTGAACTGTGCCAAACTGGACTGATTGGTGGAAATGAGGATGGGGGTTAAAGATTCTGATGGTGAACTCCTGCAGTGAAAACAAGAGTCAATCTTCATTGTCTTTTTAGGTATGGTTAGCCCAGAGGATTCTTGAATCAGAAGAAACATATATGCATCATAAGGCCAGCACCAAATCACAGAAATAAGTAGAGGGATGTTGCGCAAGAGTGACAGACAGTGTCCTCCAGATAACATTTCTGCTTTTTGCAGATGATACCATTGTTTATCAGTGTGCCACTGAGATGTCCGAATGTAAAGCAGCTGGATTATATGCAGATAAGACAATGACAAGATTTTGGATGAATGTCAGCCAGCTGACCATAACCTCTGGGTAAGACTCAGGTTTTATGCACACACTTGATTTACAGATGTATCTATGCCAACGTTTGACTTACTTGACACAATAATCGTACGTAAAATGGATTTACGAAGTCCTCTTCTGTTCTGAGCTTCACAGTAATAATTCCCACTATGTTCAGCTCTGAGGTCAGTGATGGTGAAATTCTGTCCTGATGCTTTGGGTGAGTCTTCATTCTCCTTGTACCAGGTGTAATTAGCTGCTGGGTTAGCATCACTGCTACAGGTCAGAGTCACTGAACTGCCCTCCACTATCTCAGCAGAGGGACTCACTGACACAAAGGAGGTCTTTGGAGGATCTGGAGGTGATTTTATATAGGTTAACATTAAAATCAGCCACTTATTATTTAATAACTTATAAGAAGAAAATGAATAGGAAAACAACTGTTCTGTGTCAAACTAGGCTTACTGTTTTGAATGACTGAACAAGCACACAAGAGAAACATTAATATCATCGTCATTCATCTGATGATCTATTTACTAATGATGTACTTTATAACCTGTGCAGCAGGTTCCCATCATGGGAGGAAAGAAACTGCAGTGACTAACTTGAATCTGTGACACTGAGTGAACCAGCATTAACATGTTTTACTATATGAGATGGGAGAAGATGTATTTATATGGTGAATTATTCAGAAGGTATAAAATAAAAAAGCTCTGGAACAATTAAGTATTTTTAACAATTAGACACAGAACAGAAATCATGTCTATATTTCACACCCATCTGAACCAAAAAGACAGCAAACCCACAAAATGCATGCAACACAATAGCTAATAGCTGTCCATCCAACAGTCATTATATAGATCTGTTAATCAGTCCAATTAGCCCTTAACCCCTTTGCACCAAGCGTATCACCAGTGATAGATCTGTGCATGCTTACTTTGAACCACAGTAATTGTGTAAATGCCATTGTGTTTTACTCACATTGGACATCTATTTGTACAGATGTGGAGTTGATCTGGCCATACTTATTCTCAGACTTGCAGAAGTATATCCCAGTGTCCTCTAACTTCATAGAATTGAAAGGGTAAATGTCTTTTTGTCCTTGGAGCAGACTTTGGTTCTCCTTGTACCAGGTGTACGTAGCTGGTGGGTTAGCATCACTACTACAGGTCAGATTCACTGAACTTCCCTCCACTGTCTCACCAGAGGGAATCACTGAGGTTTGCTTTGGCGCATCTGGTGGAGAAAAGAAGGGCAACTTATGAATCTTTGTTTGATGGCATTTTTTTAGGAATATACCACCACAAGCTAGGCGATGCAATACACTTATTTTTGCTTTAGAAATCTTGCTTCATGAGAAAGGCCATTAATAGGCTTTTGTTGAGTAGAGTCAGTGATGATGGCTTCGCTTTGTGAGTATTTGTGAGCACTGAGGAAACAGACAAAGATCAGACCAATTCTAGGGTGTGGCAGTATCATAAGAATCCAATACAATTTGTGGATATGAAGTTGTAAGGATGAGGATGATGTGATTACTAAGGTTATGCAGAATCCGCAACACAAGTGGTAGCTCAGAGATTATTATCCCTCTTTCAGGAGGTCTTCTAGACATCTCCAGTGGGTAAGAGAGCCTGGGTAAACTCAGAACATGCTGGAGGGATTATATATCTGATCTACCTTGGAAACATCTCAGGATCCCAATGAAGGGGCTGGAATATGTAGCTGAGGAAAGGGACAAATGGACTACCTTGCTTAGGACAAGAGGAAGAAAATGGATGGATGAAAGATGGAGTACAGCAGAATGGTGCAGTTGGAGACTGCTAGCACAAAGCTAAATTTGGCATTTTACCAAGGGTCAAGTGTCTAGGGAAGAAGAAGTGATTTGCAACCCAAGACTGTACACAAGATAATGCACAGCATAACAGCAGCAACACCACATGGGAACAGAGAGATCCTGGTTGGACAAGCAGGTAAGATTATACTGCTAGCAAGATGTTAGGTCAGAAGCTGGGAGATTGACCACTCCGCTAACAGGACCATCATGTTACACTGTGAATCAGTTCTTGGAGTTCTGGGCAGGTAAGAAGATGAACTGATCACTAATTCAGTGTTCAAGTGTCTGTCCAGAGTGGAGGAACATCTGTAGCATGTAGCCACAACTTTATGGGACAATTTGAAAGGCCAAGTTGTGTCTATAAAAGTGGCGATTTGGGTTTTAGAACAGTTTGGCATCAGATGGCACAGAGCTGGTGGCATTAATTCAATGTCAAACTTGGTAATTTAGATGATTGATATTCTGTGGTTTTCTGTACACAACCGATAGTAGACACACACATTTCAAGCTTTCCACTGCAGTCACTTGAAGTACTGCATAGAGTTCACTATCAGGATGGATCCTATATCAAAGCTGTCAGAGCATTTTAAATGTAAGCAATCCAAAATTTATTTCTTTGAAAGAATCCAATTATTTGCCTTTGTGTTGAAGGAATTATTTATAGAAAGATTCCTGCCTATATGTAATTTAGCAACCTCACAGTAAATGCAGTTGTTCTGTGATCATATGGATGAAAGTAAATGGGATATGACAAATTGAGTACGAAATTCAATTCAAGAACATGAATAGTTCTCATGATTGGGTATTTCTGAGGCTCCAGTTCAGCTTTTTTTTGTTTTGTTGATAAAAATATATCCAGACACGTGCCACCGTGCCATGACTGAGTAACCAGCAACAAAAATACCAATTTTGTTTTTCAGTTGAAACTTTGACCCAGTTTCAGAAAATGGCATTTTTTAAACATTAATGTCAAACATCAATATAATTTCAAACAAGCTGTAAAAATAAGTATTTATTGTCTGATTCTTCATACTCACACTGGACATCTATAAATAGAGATGTAGAGTTGATTTCTCCATATTGATTCTCAGACTTGCAGTGGTAGATCCCTCTGTCCTCAGAGCTGATGGAGGTGAAATGAAAACTTTC
>JAOXYL010000061.1:25020968-25031901 GCA_028564955.1 Terapon puta
GTGGTAATTTTAGTCTTATATCTCCTGTGGGCATGGGAATAAAGTGTTAGAAATGCAGAAATTTACCCTAATCTGAGCCTCGGGACGCCACGCTGTTATTTGAAGAAAACAGACACACCCAGACACTAAAACAATCATTCACTCCATCCCATCGGGGATCCCCCTTCTATTAAACATATTTCTTTCCTGCTTTTATTCGCACAAACGCAGGCTGATATTGAATCCTCCGATTCGCCCGTCGCTGTCTGGCGCGGCCTCCCCGATGACTGCACGCTTACTGTAACAGAACGCTCTATTAGAGTGTAAACTCCAAAGCCTCTCATTAACCCTGTATTGTTTTCAACAAGCCCGGGACCGCCCACTGTGGTAATCTGTCTTAAAGCTCCCGCTGTGGACTCCCCACATCGCACAGTCGGCCGCACTGACGCTCGACAGAAAAGCCCTGCGATGGTTTTTGACGCTGAAATTTCCCCCCCAAGCTTCCTCTTCCCCCTGACTCGACGAGCTATTTCCTGTTATTATTTTCCTATTATTAAGGGAGCATTTCTTTAAAGACTCTTTCCACTGTTGCTATAGTTACTTAGCAGGAGGAACATTGGCTGCAGCAGTTCAAGTGGAGGCACTTATGCATAAGCATATGTTTCAGCAGCTCCGGCGGTTTTTCAGAAATCTCAAACGCTGGAATGAGAGACGCGAGAAGAAATATTGCGTGTTGCAATTTCAGTTCATCACAGCCGAGATGGGCCAATTGAAGACACTAAATTTAAGATGTAGATACTCAAGATAAGCCGTATGCATATATAGATGTTACGCATAATATGTATATTTAAGGGCCCTGAAAAGGTCCAATTATCCTGTCAGAAAAAGTGTTGTTCGTTCCAAGATTAACGGTCGCCTTTTCAAATATTTTAATGACCTTAAAGTGCCGTTTTTTGTTTGTTTTTGCTTTAAATTATCATTATGTAATGGTTACAGAATAATGACACCATCTGCGTTTGGACTCTCGCAGTACAATTCTGCCTGTCCTTGGATTTCTAAG
This sequence comes from Terapon puta, assembly GCA_028564955.1. Classification (NCBI taxonomy): domain Eukaryota; kingdom Metazoa; phylum Chordata; class Actinopteri; order Centrarchiformes; family Terapontidae; genus Terapon; species Terapon puta. The sequence continues at coordinate 25,022,008 of JAOXYL010000061.1, forward strand.
CAGAGTTATAGATGCTTATTTGCAAATGATGTTTGATACGATGACGCCCTCAGAAAATCATGCTGAATATGAAAATGTGCATCTGAAATATCATGTCAACAACGCTGCAGTTGGTTGTTTCCCTCAAACGACTTCATTACTTACATTAAATTATGAACATTTCACTTTTCCCCCCAGTTAACAAGCTTCCTTCTTCTGTCTTATTTTCCCGTGGCGTCGGCGGTTGCTCGGCTCTGAGGAAAACGAAGAGCTGTCTTTGCCTTATATCTTGTGTTTTATTTAAAGAAAAGATTGAACTGGATTGTCTTTGCACAAGCAATATTACCTGGTAGGAAAGAAAGGAAAGGGAAAGGGCTTCCCTGAATAATAATTTGAATTTTTTTCTTACCGCACCAGAATATGGCAGCTTTATTCACAACAGTCACGTGAATCTGAAAGAAATCCTGTAAATCTTTGCTTTCCAGAAACCCCCAAGTTAGAAAAAAAACATGTTTGCTCCTGATGTTGTTGTGTATTGATTTGCTCGGCTTATGCCGCTTTTACACACATTATTATGGTAGTAATCAGATCAAAGATTTCCAGTACAAAGGAACAGTTTCAGAAATTAAAGCGGTGCTAATAATTAATATTTGATGCTTTTTGATGTCATTTGAATTGTTCTTTTATGTGTGTGATGCTTTTCAGTCACATAAACAGTATTTGCTGAGATTTAATTATGAGATCAAAGATTAAAACAAATGACAATTACAGCATCTCTGCAGCTAATTGATGTTTAATCATGAAAAAAACCATCTCTTTCACAAGCGTTTTGGCAAATTATTAGTTTATTAATGTGCTCCTTACATACAAATGACAGAAATGCACAAGACATTTCTGAGACTTGTAAGATATCGCTAAGAAAGGAAATGTATGGAGATATACAATTCCATACAATTTACAGGACAATATAAAGTTATGCAGCTCAAAACAAGGACAAGTGAAAGAAAAAATCATATATCTATATATACACATAAACTGAAATAAAGAAAACAACTAGCAGAGTATTTATAGCTGCATTTGTTCTCAAATTCACAGAAATCCCATTAACACTGAGTAGTTCTCAGGCAAACTGTTTGCTAAAGTGAGCTTATAAATTATGATTTTGTCATTTTTCTACCCTTGTGTAGGATAACAAAAAGTGAAAAGTCTTAGATTAGAAAATGCAGTTTGCTCCGTTGTGTTTCTAAATGCTTCTCCGTTCTTCCTCCATCCAGACGATCCCTCAAAGTGGAGGAGGCCCTGCCGGAGGTGGATGAGGAGGACGGCCTGCTGCAGAGAAGCTTGCAGGACGGACTGAGGGAGAACTACGTCAACTCCAGCTCCTTCAAGCCCCCGCTGGCCCGCTCGCTGCGCATCAAGGAGGAGCTCCTCAGCCAGAAGCACCGCCTCCTCAGCCAGCCTGCCGCCCTCTCGTTGGCCAACCTCGAGTCGGCCGGCCTGCTCAATCACGGCCAGTCCCACTCCTTGCTCGGCCAGAAGGGGTCCTCCTCCTTCTGGGGGAGCAAGGCCCACCTCGACAGCCTGCTGAAGCTGAAGCAGGCCAGCGGCGCTCTGAGCGGGGCACTCAGCGACCTCAAAGACCTGCCTACATTCCTGGAGAACCACCATCACAACCACCACGGAGCCTTCGCCTACAAGAGTTCCCTCCATCACCACCACCACAATCAGGTCTCCAAGGCCCAGCACCACCACAACGAGGGCAAGAGAGACCAGGGCCACTCGCCTCCCGTCGACCTAAAGATCCCCCAAGTTCGGGGCATGGATCTCTCCTGGGACTCCCATGCCTCCGAGCTGTACGGGTATGGCGCCATGGGGGTCGGGGGCGGTGGCCACGGGGAGAACACCCTGAGCCGGAAGTTGAGAGCCATCCTACCCAAGCAGAACCGCCGGGGGGGAAGCCTTGGAAGCCTGCTGGACGGGGCGGCCGACTACTGGACCTCCGACTTGGACCACTCCAGTTCCGGACCGGCGTACTCCACCTCCGACGTGGAAGGGGACCCAAACTCCAAGCAGCCGAGGAAGAAGAGGGGCCGCTACCGCCAGTACAACAGCGAGATCCTGGAGGAGGCCATCGCGGTCGTGATGAGCGGGAAGATGAGCGTGTCCAAGGCTCAGAACATGTACGGGATCCCGCACAGCACCTTGGAGTACAAGGTCAAGGAGCGCATGGGAACCCTGAAGAACCCCCCAAAGAAGAAGCTCAAGCTGATGATGAAGATGGAAGCGGGAGGCCAGGATTTTCCCGCCGAGTCGGAGAACACGCCCACCGCGACCCCACGAGACGACGGCCAGCCGCTGGCAGCCGCCGAGCTCAAGGACAATGTAAAAGAAGAGATTGATGACAATTTCAAACCAATCGACTAAACGACTCACACATGTAAACCTCAGTCAAATGACTAAAGTAATTTAAAAGCGGATGGGGCTTTATTTGTGCCAATTTACTTTGCAGTATCTGGGTGAGCACAAACGCAGGGATAATATGAGGAGGATTCTTAAAAACAAACTGGAGATTAACAACTAATCGGATGGTTTTTAACAAGCATCACTTGAGCGGTGCTGCGTGAGCATTTGTTTAGCTTTTATATCCAGGGGCTTAACAAATGCAGCTAAAGACATTAGTTAAATGACAATTAATGAAATTTCCATAAGCATGCTGATAATCCCCAGCCCAAAAACCCACTCCCCCTCTTTTCCGAACTTGATACACCGAACCGTTGCTGCTTATAAATGCAGTTTGGGCTTTGGACCATTCCAATTTGGGGGGGAAATGAGTGGAAGGTTGAAAATTAACTCCTTAAAAAACTGACAAATTAGTCCCTTTATTACTCCCCTCTCCCATGGAGTACTAGCTGAAAATTGGTAAGTGAACTGTCTGCTATTTTGAAAAGCCAACTGTAAGGTTTAATCATACCACTGATATTCCTCACCGGGGTTGTGAATCAAAACCCATTCTCTTATTGCCAGGTAGCCATGACGCTTTAACTGCAAACCTTTTCTTTCCTCCTTAAAGATATTCTGCTAATCTCTGTGCGGACGAAAGCAACATTAACCCGTCCTTTTTGAATGAGAAAAGACACACAAAAGTCATTCAGGGATGCATGTTTGTGAGTTTCGTGGACACTACTGACTTCTATAATCGACATCTTTTCCTCTATCTTTTCATTTGATTAGTTTTGCTTTCTTTTGCACTACACTTTGGGTCTGGCGCTTACAGACCAGGTTACCTCGGCATTGTTGCCCTCGCATCATGCACTTATTATGGTCTGTCTCCGAAGCCCAGTCGCAACCTCGCAACGGGTCAGAGGTGCACATCGCCTCCGTACGCTGATCCATAATCAGATCCCAGGAAGCTCTAAACCCTCTTTTTTTTTGCCAAGGGACACGTTGAGGGGCAATCTGTTGATGGATCAGCTGTTTTTAAGGCGAAATGCTACCTCATGGGCCTCCGTCAGTGTCTCACTGCTGATCCTGGAAAGCTGGAGCCGCCTTCAAGTTGCCCTCCAAACGGTGACCAAAGTGAGCTCACCCCCCCTTCACCCCATCCAACCCAACCCCAACCCCCCCAATGGAGATCTTTATTGGATGAAGGCCTTTTAGGATCAGAATGTGAAACTCTGCTGCTATCCAGTTGATTATCTCGCTCCTATACAAGGCTTTAGCTCATAGCTAAGTCATTTAAGCGCATTTAAGCTAACAACAACACAATGCTGATGTTTTTTTTGTTTTGTTTTTTCCTTTTCTAATCAAACTAATCAGAATCAGCTTAGCTGATGAGTTTTAAAAGAAATTCTCCTCCCTCAAACTTCAAAGACAGTTTTAAAGGCAGTTTACTACAACAATGTGCATTTATGGAGGGGTGTTCATTTTGGGAAGGTGGGTGGGCAATATGCAGTGGGGAGGGGTAGTTGATAGAGGTGAGGGAGAGGCAGATTTAATATATTATAAATTATTATGACTGATGATGTAAAAGCCAATCTGATTCTGGATGATTTCTTTTCTCCTCATTTTTAACTCAGGGTAACTGAGACAGATGACGTGGGTTTCAAATATGGTAATTTCCTGTTGGACCTATAGAAGACGAGACACGCCCGCTCGCCAAGGCTTCGTCTTTACCTGAGGGGGGGGGGCCCACGTGAGCGAATATGGCAGACCGACCTGCTGACGAATCATGAAAAAGAACAGAAAACACTGACTTTGGGGTGAGGGGATCGAACTTATGGCGTTAACTTCTAAAATAGCACTTTTCAAAAGTAAGAGAAAAAACAGGAGAAGGAAAGCTGTTTGAGGTTATGCATGTAGTGTAGCTCTTCTCTGGGGGGTTCGGAGCAGAGACGAGGAGGGCAGAGAGACGGAAGAAAAAAAAAAGCTTTAGTGTGTGAGGACTTTCAGAAAGCTGCAGCTTGGACCCAAACTACTGTTTTTTTTTCCTCTCAATTACCTCCACGATTAAAAGAAGAAAAAAAAAGAAAAAAATGGTCGACAGCTTGAACAAGTTCAGTTTTGTGTAGTGTTGTCTCGTCGTTTTCCCTCCCCCTCGCCACCGAAGCACCAGGGATAGAAAAACTATCGCGTTTTTACCAGGCGGGGAAAGAACAGAAGAAAAAAAAATTTTTTGCTCTTTTGATATTTTCCAAGTGGAAAAGATTGAAGGAGATGACAGAAGCTCTTTTTTTTTTTTTTTTTGGGTTGTCATGTTTTCGTTGCTCTGTGGTAAATGTTGCTCTTCGTTCCTAACACTGCCTGGTGCTCACCCAGTCTGTGAGATTTTTAACATGAGAACTGTACCTCTCTGTTTGGATGAAATTATGATGATGATTCACTCTTTTGGAAATGTATTGTACATTTTATTTATTTGATTTTTTTTTCTTTGATTATCCTCTTTAAAATGGCATGCACCACCTTTTTTTTTTGGGCTGATTTTGGGGTCGGGCCAATTAAATATATAAAATAAGTTGAAAGGATTTCAACACTATCTGGAGCCAGAGATGCTAAAACTCACTTTAAGTTATGACTTGATCACAATCTAATTATAATTAGAGTTATTTAACTCCTGTTGCATACAATCTTTATTTAACCCCCTGTGATTATTGTTTTAAACGTTTCCTTGTTGCTCTCTTGGCTTAATTGACATGCAGGGCCGATGGGAAAAGCTCTAGAAAAAGACCCCTGAAAGTTTCTGGGGCGTCGTCATGCATGAAATGCGTCCAACACTTTGACAATGCTCAGCATTTCAAGTGTCTAAAAGGTTGTTGTTGGACCCAGCGAAGGACAATGCACTGATCTTATAGTTAAAACAGGATCGAAGCCCCACGGTTGAAAAAAGCAAAGCACTTGTTGTGAACTCGCCTCGGATGAAAGGCGCGATCGAGCTGCTCTGAGTACAGTTTGACGAAAAAGCAACTTACAGAACAAAAGAAAATCACGGCCTGTTTCATGTAATGCATGTAAAGCATGGATTTGTGCTACTAAAAAAAAGCAAATGTATGTAGAAATAGTTAAATTGGCACTCGACGCACAGGTCTGCATGGATAAACTCCAACAGCACTTAGACCGAAGTCCCCTGAGAGGGGCGATTCCTGAGAAATTCTCCATCTTTTACTGCACATTTGGCTTTTTCCTCGAAAACTTCTGTCGAAAATACAAATAATTTATACGTTTTTAATGTCCCATTTTCAGCCTGATCTTATCTACTGAGGTGCATGCCATTTAAGGTGTATTTATTTCATTTGATTTCTCTCGATTTCATTTCTTTTCTTATCGTTTGTCGTCATGTGGTTAACGGCTCCCCCTGTCCGAAAAAGTCCTCCTCCTTGCAACTGAGTCTCACTGCTGTTTTTAAAAGAAAACCTCATGCTATATTATATACTTAAGAGAACAGTATATATCTATTTATATACATATATATTAACAAAAACTCACAATGAATGTAGTGAACTGAAACGAAAAATATCTCAAACTCGACAACAGAACAGTGATCTGCAAAAAAAAAAAAAAAAAGACGGCACTGTCAGTTCATTTTTTAACAGACTGTTGTTTTTATTCTTTTTTTTTATTCGCTTTTTTTTTCATTTTAGTTTCACTTCACGCTGCTTGCATTGGAAAAACAGTCGTTTTCTGACGCGGGCGTGCGACAGTAGCCTTCAGTACTGTAAATGTCTCAGGATCGAGCCAACGGGATGGGCAGCAATATTTGTCAGTCGGAAAATGGCGCAGACTTAACTACCTGTACTAGATGTAATTTATAGACATATATATACGGTATATAAACTATATGTCAGCTTGGCCAGCAGAGACCAAGTGCTATACCTCAATCTCAGAATAATGACTCCTTTCCGTGCCTCGTACTTTTATGTATATCTTACCTGGGAGCCTGGCGAAGGGATAGCCGATACTCTGGGAAATATAGTATCCTCCGCTGTTTCTTTTCTTTTATTATCTCTTCTCTTTTCTTTGTTTCCCCTCCCTCTCGCGAAAGGGAGGGAGAGAGACGCTTCAAGTGTCTGACTGACCAATATTTGCCACCCTACCTCCTTTCAGGTATTTTTTTTTTTCTCGCAAAACAACACAAAAAACCTTATAGAGGTGAATAACGAGCGACGGATCGAGGGGGGGGGGGCGAGCGGCCGTCCCCGTTTCGTGAGGACGGGGTCGCTCGCCGCGGGCCTCGAAACGTTTTGGGATTCAGTCGTCCGGTTTCACCCTGGAGGCGAAAAGTCAGGTCGACCCCACCCAGGTCTGAGAAAGAACAAGCTTTTTGTTCTGAGGTTGTTTTTTTTTTTTGGTTTGTTTTTAGGCGTAACTTAACTCCAGGTTGAAACTTGACAGGGGGATTTTTTTTCTTTCTTTCTTTCTTTTTTTTTGTTTTTGGTTGCATTTTTTTTTTTGTTTTATTTCTCACACGCAGAGAAATCAGAGACCCAGAGGGGAGATTGGGGGACAGGTGGACAAGTTAACCTTCTTTATCTGCTGTCTTGTAAAAGAAAAAAGAAATCCAAAATCTTTTACACTGCATTCCAAAAACACCCCACACACAGGAAAATGTACCTTTATATGATGAAAAAAAAGCTATTTACTTATGAATATATGTATTTATTTTACTGTTTTTGCATCTTCAGGTAAGCCAATCGAGTTCTCTTTTGCTTTTCAGGTTTTTTTTTTTTTTTGTTATTTTCTATTTGATTTCTTTGTTTTTTTTTCTTCTGAGTGAAAGACAAAAACGTGATAAAAGAAGAAAAAAAAATGTCGAACAGCAACTACTGTAACCTCACTTCGTGGACGCCGCGTGACGCGCCATTTTGTGTCACGGTGGCGTGTGATGCGGCGGGCTGCCAGGAAAAGAAAGACCCATAATGTACACGATTGCCATGCTCCTCTCTGCGCAGAGGCTTTTCTTCTGTTTCTTTCTGTGTCACGCTGCATATCTGGTTGTCATTTATACCTCAGGTCCGACCACTTCAAAGCAGCTGATTGTACATTAGAAACACACACACACTCACACACACACACACACACATATAAAGAAGAATCAGGATTTTTAGTACGGCTCGTTTCCAGATTTTTAGATGTAACTTGACGGAAGCAGTTTTTGAATAATCGTCGTTTCTTGTTATCGTCGTTCGTACTGTTGTTATTCTGACATCTTTTCCTTTTTTTTTTTTTTATATATAAATATATATATAAAAAAAGAAATTCTTTAAAAGCCAGAAGCCAGGTTTCTGTGAATACAATGCTGTATTCGCTCTAGCACATACAGCCGTGGAAGAGCAGAACGCACACACACACACACACACACACACACACACACACACACAGACATGACGCACCTAGAGCAACAAACACTCTCCCTCCTCATCAGGTAGCCACACTTTGTGTGGGCGGGTTATATGTATAATTATGAAGCTGGGAGTCTGCCGTTTCTCTTTTAGAAGCAGGTGGGTGTGTTGTGTCCGCAGCCTGCAGAACATCAGCCCTGCTGGCTGATTTTGATCCGACACACCGGGACGCTGCAGGCGCTGCCTCTGTGAAAATCACTTTGTTTTCTGTCTTTCAACAAACATCCTTTTTTCCCCCCTTTCTCTCCTTGTTTTCTACCAACCTTTTTTTTTTGTTGTTGTTAAAGGAGAAATCCCCCCTTCAGGTGTTAGCTTACATTTTACCAGGCTGAATTTGAATTTCGTTGAATGTCTCTGTCTTCGTTCTGTGGTTTGAAGAATGAAATCCCACGCTGCAGCCTGATATTAAACGCGTTGCCTCGGGCGGTGCCGCTGCTTTAGAAATTGGATTCTCCACCTCAAAGACGCTGTAAGCCAACAAACCAATGCAGGAGTGCGAAGAATCGTCACCGCCGTCATGTTTTGGGTCAGATTATCAGCCCACAGTGTTGGACTGAAGATGTTTTTTGATGAAATACCTGCCTGGTTTTATATTTGGATGGATTTCTCCTTTAACTACATTTCCCAGAAGCCTCCCCACGGAGAATAATAATAATAACAATAATAATCCACACATCGGCTGACAGGTGCGACCCTCCTCGCGTGTTGCGTTGCCGACGGATCAGTTAAAGTGCGTCGCCGAGCGTTGGAAATGCCAGAGCGTCCGTCGCTCAGGAGCCGAGCTCGAAGGCCAGACACGCTGAGCTGCAGCAATCAACACAGCAGACACCTTCAGGCACCTTCAGGCACTTCGTTTCAAGAAACTGTTGATTTGGCAGGAGTTTGATGGCGTGCAAAAAAAAAAAAAGCGTTTATGTTAAAAGTTGATTATTAGACAGATCAGGATTTTGATAATTAGACCTCAAATTATACAAAATATGCTTTAAAAGAGAGAAAACAAACATTTACATCCTGATTTCTCTCTGCAAAATGTGATAATAATCTGCCGCCACGCTAAACGTCGATTATATATTTGTTGTTCTTCAATCAGTGGAATCGAGAGTGCCTTTTTTTAAGAGTCTAATCCCGACGGATCGTCAAGTATATTCGTTTTAAAGTTGTTTTTTTAAATCGAACCACCTGAAATCGGCCTCAGGAGCGACGGCTCGAAACGTCGCGTTGAGATTCGGGTCAGATTCGTCCGCTGAAATTCCCGCCGCCGCCCCCGCAGTGACAAGTCTCAGACGTTTTCTCACGCCGGCAGCTCTCCTCGCCTCTCGTCCTTCCTTCCTTCCTGACAGACGGATGGATGGAGGGATGGATGCAGCAGTCTGAGGAGGTGGATGATAGAAATCTAAGAGAAGTACCGGAGGATAAAGGCCAGCTGAAGGTCGGCGTCCCCGCCCCCGAGCCGCGGTTAAACAACAGGCTTTTAATGGAACGGTGCTGAAATTCGCCTCATGAACAAGAAAAATAAAAAAAAAAAAAAAACTCCACTTAAGAGAGGGAAGATGATTATTAAGGGGACAAAATATGAAACCTGCGCAGGGCTGAGTGAAGGAAATCTGCGTTTCACGAGGCGCCCTTGTGTGTTGCCATGACAATCCTGCAGCATTGTTCCCATGTGGAGGTGTGTCTGGTCCTTCAGAGCCACCTACGAGGACCAGCTGGTCTCGGCGTTCGCTCGTTCGTTCACACGTGAGAACGGGAAGGTTTCGAGGTCGGAGAAATTTAGCGTCGAGTCGACTCACCTGCGGGGGGGTTTTCAGGTGTCGAAGGGAGGCTGGGACGAACGCTAAACGGCTAAACGACTTGTTTTTGATGATTTGAGTTTCCTCTCATTGTCCGCTGACCTTCCCGTTTCCCCCGACAGACTCTGATTGCACTGTCACTCAAAAAGTTTCCACACCTTCCCTCAATTTTATTGTCACTTTCTGTGATGAAAAGTCACAAACCTCTCTTCTTTCCCTTCACCTTCGCCCCC
>JAOXYL010000061.1:25165366-25177371 GCA_028564955.1 Terapon puta
CGCAACATGTGCAGATTTAAATGGAGAACCCAACTTTCCCAGGACACACAGGCCTGCCCCCGGCAGCCGCGGCCCCCCCCCCCCCTCCCACCCACCCACCCACTCCCTCCCCATCACCCCGTGCCTGCCCCCCTCCTCCTCCATCTCATCTCTCCTCCGTCCCACGACCATCACCGCCACCATCCAGCATCCCTAAAAAACCCCAGACCCCACCCACCTGCCACACCCTCCTCCAACACCACCAAGAAATACTGTCTGCATGTGAATAAGTAAATTAGAGCCCCCACCACCACCACCACCACAAACCTCCTGGACCAATCACCCCCCCACACCCCGCTAAGTGTGTGTGTGTGTGTGTGTGTGATAATGGCACAAGCACCTTCTTCACACACAATGATGGATTTCCACCTTACATAGCAGCTGATGCTGAAACAGGAGGGTGGGGGGGTGATGGAGGAGGTGGTGGGGGAGGGAGGAGAAGGGGATGAGGGCAACCCCTGGTGGACGTGTGAGAAAGAGAGAGATCAGCTGATTGGTAAAATTGATTGTGAGGGAGAGAGGGAAAGGAAGAAGGGGAGTGTGTGTGTGTGTGTGTGTGTGTGTGTTGAGCAGCAGTACGGGTGTGTGTTGTGGTTTTTGTGGTGGCGAGGAGGGGTGGGCGAGGGGGTGGGAGGGTAACAGGATTGGTCTTGTCTGTGGGACCCACGGGGAGGACAATGGGACCGGCGGGGGTGGGGCGAGTGTCACACGCTTTTGCTTTGTGGCTCGGTCAACAGGCGTGTGCCACGGGTGTCGTCTCGCCTCCCCTCGCCTGCTGTCCGACTCCGGAGAAGGACGGGCAGCCATGAGAACCGGGGCCCCGGGCCCTTTAATGAGGGGCGTGCTGTTTCTTATCAAAGATGGACAAGCCATCATTACAATCATCATTAGAAGCTGCACAATGGAGCACGCCTCCCTCAGCGATGGATGGGAAAATCCTCCTACAGAGCCGCGGCGGTGAGGGCGGCGGCGGTGGAGGTGGGGGGGGCGTGGAATAAAAAAAAAAAGAGCACAAGAAAAAGAGTGAATGTGTCTATTTAGTGAATCTGCAACAGTTTCGTCTGGCGAGGCAGCACGGCTCGTCGGGTGCAGCTAAAAGATTTTTTTTTTGCTCCAAATGAACATAAACCTTTTCATAGAAGCTGCAGGTGACACCCCCCCCCCCGCCCCCCCTGCCCCCGCCCCCTCCAAGAACAAACAGTCAGACAGCTGAAGGTGCACGAGTACAACTGGACATGAAATATCCACGTTTGGTTCAATTTTCAGAAACTTCTCTCTCAATCAACTCAAATCTTGAATGTTTATTGAAGAAAAAAGCATCGAGCGTCTTATCTTGTTTGGATCAGAAGCTCACGATCGTTTAAAATGCTGCCATGCAAAGTATAAAACTGCTGAACAGGCCCAAATAAAGGCCTATTAGAAGTTTGGACCATCTGACCTCTAACACGAGTCATTATTAAAGCATAAATGAGGGAAGTGTCGTCTCTCCAGCTCTTCTACGTTTCTCTTATTTGACATTTTTCTCTCCTCTCGGTTATTGTGACACCAGACAGAGTAAGACAGAACAGGTGAGGGTTAATTAGATCGACCGGTATCAGTATCTGCACAACGAGAAGTGAACTTTGTCACTTTTATGGTTCGACTGCGAAGGTTGAAGGTCCGGATGTGATTTTATAAGTCAGAGCGAAAGGAGAAAACGCCACAGTCTCTTTTTTCTCGGAGAGGACGAGAGAAGGGACGAGCCGGATCTCCAAGTCCACAATCAAAGTTTTTCCTTTCGAATCTCGACTTCAGACCACAGTAAGTTTTCTCACACAGATGTTAAGATCTCTTTCTGTCATTCACAACCTCCGGATGAGGGGTGGGTGGTGGTGGGGGGGTGGGAGTCCGATCGGTGTCGCGCTCCGTAACCTTGGTCAGTGTTTGTCATCATTAATGTTTAGCCAGAAAACATGTTGCTCCGCCGTGGCCTTTCTCAAGAGCCTCCTCCAAGTCCTTTTTAATGCTCTCACTGGCCTGTGGCCCCGGCCGCAGGGAGCATTGTCACGGTGCCGAAGGTGGAGGGGATGCCGGGGAGGAGGTGTGTGTGTGTGTGAGTGTGTGTGTGGGGGGAGAGGGGGGGGGGCATGACGCTGCAGCAGTGGCAGCTGGCGGCCCAGCTTGCAGGGGCCATCTCTTCACAATGGAGAGCCTTCCCCCTGGGGCCGGTGATTTAGGACAGGGCTCTCTGGACAGGCCCCTGGAGAGGAGGCGAGAGGACACTGGCTTTGGAGGAACGCACCCTCCCTCCCTCCCTCCCCTCCCTTCGCCTTGTCTTGTCCTCTAAAGCTTCCCTGCTGGTTCCTGTGCCCCCCCTCAGCTCCTCCACACACACTCCTGACACCCTCCCTCCATCCCACCGTGGATAAGCCCTCTCCTGGGACGAGCAGCCCGGCCTCTGGACAGGGAGCATTCCTGAGGTGTAGCACGCTAACGCTAGTGGACACAATGAGGGAGGGGTGGTGGGGGGTGGGGGGGGCGACAACAGGTGCGTGTGGATCCTCTGTCGTCCAGCGGCAGCTGATAGATAGGGGACGGGGGGTTATTATGGCGCCATTATCCACCGCTGCTCTACCGTTGGGCTGTTGGACCTCTTTCCCCCGAACAAAAACAAGGCTTTTTATGTGTAACCTGGTCTTGTACCCACCCTGCTCCGACAAGCCTCTCTTTCATCCTCCCACCCCAGCTCGCACCTGCCACCCTCCAAAAAAAAACGAGCCCAACGGCCACTTATCCCGAGACTGGATTCAATTCAGGCCGCAAGAAAAACCTGAGTCCACTTGTTTAAAACACCCACCACTTCACGTCGGAGCCATAGAAATTATCCAGGCAGCCACCTCTGTACGCCCCCCCCACACCGCCCACACCCTCCCTAAACCCACCCCCCTCCGTCCTCTGTCCCTCTGAATTATGTTATGTCTCAAATGAGCAGTCATACAGCAGATTGTTTGGTGCAGCCACTTGATATAACCGGTGACAATGCCTCTAACAGAGCGAGTGTCCTGGGGGGATAGGCAGTATTTGGTTACTGCATCCCTGATCTCTCCCCATTGTGGTCGGGCTCCGGGTCCCATGGAAGGTTGAAAGGGGGGGAGGCGGCGGGGGGAGTTTGTGGACAGGGGGTGGGGGGGACATGTGCGCATATGTGGGCCCACAACGCAGGTGCCTACATCTGTTCATTTCTGGGCAGATGCTCGCGGTTGTGGAGATAGAGAAGGGAGAGTTAGAGAAAGAGAAGGGGAGGGGAGGTGGACTTCCTCCATTTACTCTCTCATCATTCATGCTGGTGATTAAACCGGAGAAGAGCGGCGAACGGAGGACTGAGGGGAAAAATAAAGATGGAGCTCACTTGTATATTTATATCATGCATCAAAAACACCACATGGTTTTTTTTTTTGTTTGAATGGTTCAATTACTACAGTATGTAGCTGTGTTTTAGACACAACTGTCCCTTCACTGTTCATGTTTATGAGCTACACTGATAAAAAGATCACAAGATTAATTCTTACACCAGGTATTTTGATAATAAATGAATCAATTGAATCATTTATTGAGTAAAAATGTTCAATTATTCGCTTAAAGACGAGTTATTTCTGCCTGTGTGTGATTGGTTTTGGACTTTTGGTCAAACAAGCTCTTTAAAGCCGTCCTTCGCTGAGCCGATAAAACCGTATCGTTTTATAACCTAAGCTTTTAATTGATTATCGATGAGTTAAGCCAGGCCTCAGATCTGACCGACTGGAAACAAATCTCTGCAGCCGGGTCCCAAAATCTAGACTTTTTTACTGTGTAGTTTTGAAAGAGTCTGCAGCAGAAGGGAAGATTTTATTGTTATACGACTTTATTGTGTTGATTTTATTTGACTGCGGAGCAATAAAATCAGCCAACAAACAGCTTAGCGAGCTCATCACCTCGTCTTATTTTGTTTTCACGTACAGTAACTTAACGATTGTTTCCTCGATCGATTTATGGTTTTTTTGACCTGCAGCCACCGGTTTCCTGTAAATGACATCAGACAGCAGGTCAGGTTAGACTGTGAGGGTGAAATCAAGGTCAGATTATAAGGTTGAGATCCAATGCATCAAAAAGTAATCATATCGTTCCTCAAAACTATCAATTTTTATTCAAACTTTACACTTTCTGATCTTCTTTTGTTGTGCAGAAGATGATAATACATCTTGAATCTTGAATCTTGAGGTCTGCAGGTTTCTTTCTTTGGGAATCGTGAACGTCTGCACAGAAATTCAAAGAGCTTAAAGTGGTGGAACGACGAACAATCGATCGATCTCATCCCTTTGGCCGGTGGCTGAAAACTCAAAGAGGCTCCAGAGCAGCTTCAGTGCTCCTCACCGTGGATTTTCAGGGATGTAACTCTGTCCTCCCTCAGTTGATATTTGGGAAATGGAGGTTATCTGATGCTCCAAAACTTTGAGATCATTTTTATCAAAGCACTCAGAGACTTTCACCTTTGGAGTGTGTTTGGTTTTGAGCCCATCCTGACAGGACAGAGTAGGATGTTGGTTCCTCAGCTGTATCACAACTTAATCTCTTAAACTCTAAACTACCTTTTTTCTTCTTTGAATCGTCACTGATGGTGTTTGTGTACGGTTCTTTAGTGTGTTTGAGTTCAAAGAAAAAGGAGAAAAGAGGAACATTACGTCACTTTTAGACATACTTTGAATATATCTTTACACAAACTCAAGGTGTGTGACAATATGGGCGCACAATGACCTTTTTTGTTTACTAAATCTCCTCCATAATATCCTGATAATGTTCTTAGATGAAGCTTAATAATCCTGAATCGTCACTTTATCCTGCTCGCTGCTGTTTGTTTAACCCCGCAGCTCCTCATCAGCGAGGCTGAACTGGAGTGAATCTGTTGTGGGTAAACGCGCAGTATCAGTTGTTCAATTATCGATTTTATTCATAGGGACCCGCGCGCGTGTTGGTGGTGCGTCACCCCGGGGTGCGCGGCAGATGTGTTTTCATAAACACTGGCACGCGACTGGCCACGTACGGCTCCCTCTCTTTTTCCCCTCCCCTCTCCTCCTCCCCCTCCTCTTTAAGTCCCCAGTGTGCACACACACACACCCCAACCCCCCTCCCTTCTCACACACACACACTTATGACGCACACACACACACACTTGCAGGCGCGTCTGTGGGCCCCCCACGTAATTACTGCGGCACTCTTCCCATAAACTTAAGCTCAGCACGTCTCCAGTAACAGCTACGTATGCAAATGAGACAGCAGCCCGGACCGGGAGCCTCCAGGAGCCGTGGGAAGCCGTGGGGAGCCTCGCAGGAGCCCCGACGAGCCCTGGAGGGGGGGTGGAGGGGCCGCGGATCTGGTACTGCGGCCCCCTCTTCCAGCAGCTGGCCGCGGTAATCTGATCTGGACACAAAAGGCCTGTTGATCTGTGCGCTTCAGCAGGTAACGCAGGCGGCCCAGGTCGAGTCTGAAACCAAAAGATGAAGAACTGTGAGGATGAAATACCAAAACCCCAAAACAACATTTGAATTTTTTATTGTATCAGACACAATAACAACTCACAACAGAGTTTTTTTTTTATTTTTCATCACGTTACGGAGCGTGCGTAAAGTTTGGAAAGGCGCGTAAAGTTTGGAGAGGCGTGCGTAAAGTTTGGAGAGGCGTGCGTAAAGTTTGGAGAGGCGTGCGTAAAGGCGCCTGCGGAGAAAGTTCATATTCCAAAAACCTGAAGGCTCTTAGTATACCCTACATTTTAGCACGGGTGGCCTCTATAAGACCACCCCCACCCCCTTCCTCCTCCTCCTCCTCCTCCTGGCAGTGGTGCCCTGCTGCTGCTCCTCCTCGCACCATTCAGGGAATCGAACCACCAACCCGGGCACCACCTCACTGCTGGAAGCTTTCACATGCATCAATATTTCCCCGCACTGATGAGGTATCAATGTTAAAAAAAAAATCAATTGATCATCACAGCACTCGCACCCTCCCTCCCTCTCTCCTCCCTCCTTCCCTCCCTCCCTCCTCCTCTCCTCCCCAATCACCGCTTCATATGATCGATATCGTGTGATGCGCGCCGTGTTTACGTTCCCACGAGTGACCATGTGGTGTCTCCTCTTCGGGGACCAAGAAAAGGAAAAAAAAACCTCCTCGCTTCCCCCTCGCCATATGGCCCCGGAGGGCCCATACCGTTACAGGTCCTTTAACATGCTTCCAGTTGTAGACGGAGCCCGGTGGACGGAGGCGCGTAGAGACGTGCGCTTCAGGCCGGAGGAGGGAAGGAGGGAGGGGAGTAAACGTCGTTTTCTGGATGTGCAAGGGGAGGAGGAGGGGGGGGGGTAGTTAGTGGCAGATGGCTTGTAAGGGTCTGTCCGCGTCTGAAGGCGTGTCGTGGTCCTTCACTGAAGACCCCCATCCTCCCTCCCTCCTGCATTCACAATCAATGGAAATTAAAGCGCACAGAATGGATGAATAGTCAGACCCCGAGTCACCCTTTTTTTTTGTTTGGCGCAGCTACTGGTGGGCAGGAGTTAAACTACAGCAGCCCCCTACAGTAGCACTTTAGTTAAACAGTCAGCCAGCAGCATCTTGGCCAGGAGGAGGAAAAAAGAAGGGTGGGGGGGCAGAAAAAAAACTGAAGGGAAAAGTTTTTTAGTTTAGAGGTTAGAGGGTGTTTTTCTGCTCCTGCTCTGGTTTATTTGCTGAGTTTTCGTGTTTCCTGAGGCACAAACTGCAGGTGGTACACTGAGGAGCAAAGTGCTGAGATTTGGTTCATTTTGAAGGAGAACTCACCTCCTGAACTTAGCAGCTCTTCCAGTTTTCTGACCTTTGTCACCCACAGCCCCGCTGACAGACAAACAGGGTCACACTGGACCTGCAGCTCCTCAGGACTCACCTCTGTGTGTGAGAGAGGATTTGGCTTATTTGGAGGCTGTGGGACATTTCAAAGTGCCTTTAAAACACATCACTGATGATGTTGTCTCCATCAGAGCTCAGCTGGCTCATGTCTCTGCTGATTGGAGGTAATAAGTAACCGAGTGAGGAGAAAAGAAAAGGGGGGGGGGGCGGACAGCAGGTACTGGAGGGGCACCGGAGGATCGGGATGCACCATTATGCAGCAAAAAAATAAAAAAAAACACACTTCTAAACCGACCCGATGAAGAAACACGCCCGCGCATGCGCAGTAACACGGTGGCGCATCTTCGCAGGATCTGGTCAATATTTAAAGAAGAAGAAAGTGATGTTTGTCTGGTTGTGTTTGTTTGATGTGGAGTGAAAAGTGTGTGTGTGTGTGTGTGTGTGTGTGTGGAGGGAGGAGAGAGAGTTATTGTGTGTGGGGAAGACGCGTGCGCGCGCTCAGCCGAGAAGGGAGGCGCGCGCACGGTGTTATTGAGGGGAGAGCAGGTGCTGGCCGAATTACCATACAGCTGAGGGGGGGCAGAGTGTGTGTGTGTGTGTGTGTGTGTGTGTGTGTGTGTGTGTGCGCGGAGGGGGGCAAACTTATTCCTTCCACACACACACACACACACACACACAATAACAAAAGTTCCCCCTCATGTTGGCCACGCGAGCGACTCCGGTGCGCGCACACACTTTGCACACACACACACTTTGCACACACACACACACACTTTGCACACACACACACAGATTTTTTTTCTCTGTTAGCCCGGAGAATGAGAAGAAGAGGAGAAAAATGGAGAAAAAGCAGAGCCCCCCCCCCTCTCCAGTTTACCTCACCACGCTGCGCTGCCAAGGAATTTTTTCTTTGGTCCTTTGAGGAGATTCAAAGCATCAAATTCTTCCCACAAGCAGAAATACCTAAATCTGGAGGGTGTGTGAGCAGAGGAGGGGAGGAAAGGAGGAAGAGGAGGAGTGTAAACAATTAACTGAGTCAGGGTTTGACCGAGAAACATTTTCTCTCTCTTTTATTTTGGAGAACTTTTGAATCAGACTTCAGACTTCAGAGAGTTTCTTTTGTGGAGGAGGGATGTTAATTTTCTTTTCTTGGCACTTCACCTAAAACGTTTTAAGACACCAAAAAAAAGAGGAAAAAAAAGGTTTGTGTCCAGGGAGGCAACAGCTGGAGGGATCAGTTCACCCTCATGTCATTAACATCCTGTCAGGAAGAAAAAAACTCTTTATGTTCAGTCACTTTTCACGATAAAGGAAACACCGACAAACAGAGAGAAATCTATTTCAGGAATATTGTTCACTCTTAAAGAAAAGAAAACAACATAAAAAGGTGGAATCACCCTTTAATGAATCCATTTTTCCTCAACAGGTTATCTGAAGTGTCTTTCCTCTCTTATTATTCTGATTATTCCTCCACCTGTAGGAGTTTTCTTTGAGTCTTTCACTTCTTGTTTTTTTTTTTTTTTTTGGTGGAAATACTTTCACATGTCTCCATTTTTTTAGGGGGGGGGGGGGTCTGAACGCTGCTGAGGCTGCCATTATTGTGGAGAGCAGAGCCAGAGAGAGAGAGAGAGAGGGAGAAGGGGGGGGGAGGAAGAAGAGGAGGAGTGGGGTGGGGGGTGTATTTGCATGTTATTACCATAGCATGTGTCAGGCCGTATATAACAGGCTGCAGGCGGCCTTGGCTGGAGACAGACGCACAGTTCACAGTGAGGAAAGACGTTGGGAGGAGGAAGGAAGCATGTTGGACCAGTGACAAATCTGTCCTTGGGTTAGACCAAGACCTTCACACTAAAACAAGAGACTTCCTAAAAACCTGTCACCTTCTTCACACACACGAAAAACAACAAAAACAAGGAACCCATCTTCTTTTTTTCTCTCTTTACGCATTGGATTATAACGGAACTGGAGGACTTCTCTGTTTTTTTTACGCACAAGTTCACATATCCTGTTTTTTTTAATCATTTTTCTCTTTTGAAGGTTTGGGATTTATCTTTTTTATCTTTTTTTTTTTTTTTTTTTGCTCCTCGGGACATGAATGAAAGCGGCGCGGCTGACAGCGGCAGCAGTTGATGAGACAAGAACAAGAAGAAGAGGCGACAGAAACGTGCTCGATGCATCTTCCTCAGAGGGACTGAACAGGAGGAGGCACCCTGAGGACAAGCCGACCCCCCCGACACCTTTTACTTTATTTATTCCTTATTTATTATGTATTTATTTAATATGGGGCGCGTCGTCCTGCTGACTCTCGCCGTCATGTCCATGTTGCTGTGCCAGGTAAGCTTCTCAATCTTTATTTCTTCCAAACAATGAAACATCACCCCCCCTCACCTCCACACACACACACACACACACCTCTCCCTCCCCTCCCTCCACCACGCAGCTCTCACACACTCGTAAAGTGCGTAAAGTTAACGTGCGCTCGGTTTTTCCTCCTCAGGGGTTTTGCTCGGGAGTTTTTGAGCTGAAGTTGCAGGAGTTCCTGAACAAGAAGGGGGTGCAGGGCAACAAAAACTGCTGCAAGGGGGGGCTCACCTCGTCCTTCCAGCAGCAGTGCGAGTGTCAGACTTTCTTCAGGATCTGCCTCAAGCACTACCAGCCCAACGCCTCCCCGGAGCCCCCCTGCAACTACGGCGGCGCCGTGACACCGGTGCTCGGCTCCAACTCGTTCCAGGTCCCCGACGCCATCCCGGAGAGCTCGTTCACCAACCCGATCAGGATTAACTTCGGCTTCACGTGGCCGGTGAGTACACACTTTCGTGCGTAAACGAAGGGAATCGCGCCATTTTTTTTGTTTGGCTGTGCGTAAATCCGTGCGTAAAAACGCGCCGCGGCACAGCTTAAACTCTGAGAGCGCAGGCGGTGAGCAGGTGTTTGGTTTCAGCTCAGCTCAGAGTGTTTGCGGCTCAGCAGCCTCGGGGCCTTCTTTTTTCTTTTTTTTGCTTGATGTTATCGCCACATCTCCGCTGGCCACCTGTCTCATGAAGCCATTTGTGTTCCCAGGGGACCTTCTCGCTGATCATCGAGGCATTACACACCGACTCCAGAGAGGACCTCTCCACAGGTAGGAGAGAAACTGAATCCTTTCCTTTTTTTGTTCTTCTCGCCTTTACGCACACCTTTAACGTCACTTTGCGCGTCCGCATCTGCGCCCACAGAGAACCCGGACCGCGTCATCAGCACCATGATCACGCAGAGGCATCTGACGGTGGGGGAGGACTGGTCCCAGGACCTGCACACCGGCGGCAGGACCGAGCTCAAGTACTCGTACCGCTTCGTGTGCGACGAGCACTACTACGGGGACGGCTGCTCGGTTTTCTGCCGGCCGAGGGACGACGCGTTCGGACACTTCACCTGCGGAGAGCGCGGGGAGATCGTGTGCGACGCGGGGTGGAAGGGCCAGTACTGCACCGAGCGTGAGTCCCGGACATTTATTATCATCGATTAAACACATCAAGCTCAAGATTCAGGACTTTATCATCGTGTGAGAGCGCATCATCCAAAAACGTGCTCAAAGATGGAAGAAATATCACTTTTGCTTCGACATCATTTGAGATAAAACACCTTAAAAATCAGCTTCAGGCCAGATCAGAGCGTTAAAAAACAACAAAAGTGTGTTTTTGTCGTAGAAAAGTGTCTAAAAAGTTCATATCTGTAATCAGATCCTGTGAGTGCCGTTAGAAGGCAACTTGTGCGTAAACACCAAAACGCGCCCCCTCCCTCCTCCCCCTCCCTTTTCCCCTCACACACACACACACACGACCACTTGATTTATTCTAAGGAAAGTTTTTGGGGAATAATCTCACGCGTGCCATAAATTTACATGCTACCTTCCGATTCGCTGCTCCCGGAGTGGGCCGGCCGCTGATTGGCCCAGGCGGGGGAGGTATTGTTTGAAGTGGGCAGCTGCCGGCAGAGAGGAGACAATGGAGCAGCTGTCGCGCACTGGCAACACACTCGCCAGCTGTCCACTCTTATCTGCCCCAATCCGAGACATTAAGGGGAGTGTGTGTGTGTGTGTGTGTGTGTGTGTGGGAGTGTGTGTGTGTGCGCACAGAATGAATAAAAGAGTTTTGACCCGCAGCGAAGAAGAAAAAAAAGGAGAGGGGTGGGTTGAGGGGGTCTGTGAGTGTGTGTGTGTGTGTGCAACAGAGTGCACACACACACACACACACACACTAACACACACACACACACTCCCTTCCTTTGTCTCTACTCTGTGTTAAGCAGAAAATTCTTCCACGCTGATGAGGAGATGAGGTTTAAGAGCCCTCCTGTCTTTGATTTCAGTGACTTTGTTGGGTTTTTAGGTGAAGTTTTACATCTTCAAACAAACCAAAACTAAACTTTTATTCAAGTCGCTTCGAATCGTCTTTAAACAAAAAACTTTTTCCTCTTTTCTCCTGCAGCGATCTGCCTGCCGGGCTGTGACGAAGAACACGGCTTCTGCGAGAAACCCGGAGAGTGCAAGTAAGTCCAAACCCCCCCACACACACACACATTCACCAGCACCAGCAGTTTCACTTGTGCATGAATTAATCAATACATCAATTAGTGGGATGTATGAGGTAATGTGAGTGGACTGACCGGCGTTCCCCTCCAACAACAGGTGCAGAGTGGGATTCAAAGGCCGCTACTGCGACGAGTGCATCCGTTACCCGGGCTGCCTCCACGGGACCTGCCAGCAGCCCTGGCAGTGCAACTGTCAGGAGGGCTGGGGGGGGCTCTTCTGCAACCAAGGTGAGGGAAAAGTGATGAAAAATGAAGGGTTGAGGGGGGGCGAGGAGTGATGAGGAGAGGCAGGGAGGAACCAGGAAGCGCTGATGATGTGATTTGTAGGTGTAAATTTTTTACTAAAGGAACGTTCAACTAAGTTTTGCTCCATTTTTAGCAGAAAAATGCCAATTCAGAGCCTCTTTGTTGAGCTTTTTTACTCACAGGAGGACTTATTGTGATCTTGAGAGTAAATTTCCAAGAGTTCGTGTCGCCTTTCTTCACTGCAAATTATTTGGTTCTTAACAAGAAAA
>JAOXYL010000061.1:25481662-25493601 GCA_028564955.1 Terapon puta
ATATAAATATAATTTTAAATAATTTTAAATAATAAAGTACTACTCCTTCATTTGTGTGTGAGGTAAGATATTGTTTAGTTATCTGATAGCTTTAGTTTTAATCTTATTTAGTTTTATATCCTATTTTCTTACTTGTGTGTGGATCAGTGACTTAAAAAGTTAAAAAGTGCTCTGTGTAACTGTTGTGAACATTAATAAAGTCTTGAGTCTGATTTGTCTTTCCACATATTTACATGCATGCAGATGATTTGCATTATTTGATTGTTACATAAGACCAAACTCAACATATGTTAAAGAAAAAGAGAACCAGCATTAATTTGGAACAAGACTGTAAACAACAGCTATTTTTATTTTTGAATAATCTGATGATTACTTCCATCTAAAAAGCATTTTAAAAAGTCCAAGTTACCTGTGTGGGAGGTGAAACGCTGCAGAAAAAGGTTCTTACAGGGATAAAACCAAACGGTCGTATTTCAGAAAATGTTTTGTTCTTGTATGAAAATCACTGAAATAATTAGTCGATTATCAAAATATGTGCAGATTTTCCATTTTCTAGCATTTTCTCTCATAATGCTCATCTTCTGGTTTTCAGTTTATGTTGGTGATTGTGTTGTATTATATTGTTGATGGAGCTTTTTAAATCCTCCGTCTCTCGGCCGGGGAAATGTCAGAAGAGACACAAAAGGTCTTTTTATTACAGAGTCTGAACCTTCAGTCCACAAATATTTTTAGCTTCAGTGTCTCCTGAGGGAAACCGTCCTCGGGCCCTCGTACTGTCACAAACAAACTCCTCTTGGGGGGGTCAGATTATCCCGAAATATTCCTGGAAGCGAGACAAGAACCAGAGAAACCGGAACAAACAGGACAGTCTGAACGAGCTCTTCTCTTCTCTTTGACTGTGATGGGATCATTCAGTTTAATGAATATTCATTATTTTATTATATTATATACATTACTTTTATATATTATATCATTATTGTTTAATCGTTATGGGAAATAAACATGAGATGCATTTTTTTAATTATAATGTGCAACATTTGCAATTTCTATTTTTGTTTGTTGAAGCTAAAATGTTCCACCCACAGACTGTTTATGAAAGTTGATGATGTGACACTACTTCCTCTCTGATACGATGATGTCATTTGCAGCCCGGAGTCTGGGGGAGGAGCCAAAGGACAAGGCCCCGCCCACACAGCTGCCTGACTTCACAGGTAATCAATAAATAGTAACTGTTATCTACAGTTAGCCTACTAAAGTTACATTTCCTCTTGACTTTCCTACTCCACTTTTATTTCTAAAGGATGTCTGAAGGTCACCAATTAGGCCACGCCCTCTTTTTGTTTAATCAAATAAATAATTAAAGCCAAACTAATCAGAAAAACATACACCTGAACAAACATCAGCGTGATCAGAAGTACGTAAAATAACAGAAACTATCTTCGGGAAACATTTATTTACTTTATTTTGTCCCATTTGCTAACAGGAAGGGGGCGGGGCTTAAGAGCTGTACTGCATCCAGCCACCAGAGGGCGATGCAGATGTTTTTCCGTCACTTTTTGTCATAAAACCGTAATCTACTCCTTAATTTTCTGCTGATAAATTCCCTCACCTGCAGCATCGACAGCCGTCACCTCTCCGGCTCCGTCCGCCGCCTCGCCGTCCTCAGCGGGCGGCTTCGGCGGCGGCAGGGAAAGAGGGACGACCTTGTTGCGGGTCAGCCTCGGCGTGGACCAGCCGCTGGAGTCGGAGCCGCTGTCCCAGCCCTCCCAGAACCAGGGCTTGTGGGAGTGCTCCATCACCCGCCGGGTCAGCCGGTACTTCAGAGAGTCCTCGTAGCATTTGGAGAACGTCTCCCACTTCGGGTCCTTGAACTTCTTCATGTACTCCGTCCGGATCTTCTTGGTCACCATGATTCTCGTTTATCACTCGTGTCTTCTTCCGGAAACACTGAGGAGGAGGAAACAAAATAATCAAATAAAAACGGAGGATTGTCCCAAAAGACGAGATTTATTTCAACATTTAAAACATAATAAAGAAGACATCTTTAATTTGAGTCACATCATTTCACAAAGAGTTTTATAAAGAAAGAAATTTCAAATTAAAATGAAAAAATGTAATTAAAAAAAAGTATCTAGAAAAATTAAAAGATAAAAGTGAAAATTAAAACTCCTGAGTAAAGAACCTCTTAAAGTAAAAGTACTTAACTTTAGTTCCACCACAGCTGATATAAATCAAATTAAATCAATCAATTTAATTAATTTCCAACCAGCTGCCTGCAGGGCTTGGTGACGTCACTCTGTCAGGTGTGTCTACCTGTAAGCCCCGCCCCCTCCCCGCACAGCAGATTACACTGAGGAGGATTGAGGCTTATTATAGCAGCACTACTACAATGACTGTGTGTACTATTACTACTACTCACAGTACTCTTACTACAGCAGCAGTATTTTCTATTTCTGCCTCCGCCTACACACTGACTGTTTTTTATATAAAAACCTCTTCATTTGGGGGTTTTAATGACAATAAAATATATCAATTTTTCATTTTTATGAGCCGGACTGTGTTTGATGCAAGGTGGTAACCGGTGCAATATTTATCGTAAATATATTGTCAATTATTGCTGATTTATTGGTGTTTTTGTGGGTTTTTTTCTGCAACTGACACACTCTTATTTTGAAGGTTTACATTTCTTCAGTCACACCCCGAAAAAACATCGTATTTGTCAGACTTTCTGCCTTTAAAACACCTTTTAGCTTAATTTAATATATTTGATATGTTGGTGTGTGTGTGTGGAGAGAGAATAAATCATATTCAGTGTGAAAATGTGCCTGTTTTTGTCTTAATAACCGTGTAAATGCAGCCCGTCAGCTCCGGACAGTAAACACGGTGAGCTCCACATAAAATGACGAGAAACGCTCAATTTTTAAAGTCCAGGACTGTGTACTCACCCAGACCTCATTCCAGAGGGGTCCGGTCTAGTTTTTAAAGCCCCAGGTTGTCGCTTCGGTCCCGGTCAGACGCCTCGCATCGCTCCGCTGCTCGGAGACTGAAAAACGGGGAGAAGAGCTGCGAGCGGCCGGAAACACCGGACTGCACCTCCAAAATAAGAGCGCAGGACCACACTCAGGGGGTGACAGGACAAGGACTAAAGTCAGGACCAGGATCAGAGTCAGGACCAGGATTAGGACCAGGATCAGAGTCAGGACCAGGAGCAGGAGGAGGACCAGGACCAGGACCAGGACCAGGATCAGGATCAGAGTCAGGACCAGGACCAGGACCAGGATCAGGACCAAAGTCAGGACCAGGATCAGAGTCAGGATCAGGATCAGGATCAGGATCAGGACCAAAGTCAGGACCAGGACCAGGACCAGGACCAGGATCAGGACCAGAACCAAAGTCAGGACCAGGATCAGAGTCAGGACCAGGATCAGGAGCAGGAGGAGGACCAGGACCAGGACCAAAAGTCAGGACCAGGATCAGGAGCAGGACTAGGACCAGGCCCAAAATCAGGACCAGGATCAGAGAATGGGCCAGGACCAGGACCAGGACAATGATTAGGACCAGGATCAGCACCAAAGTCAGGACCAGGATCAGAGTCAGGACCAGGTCAAGGATCGGGGCAGGGCCAGGGCTAGGGAACAAAGTCAGGACCAGGGCAAGAGTCAGGACCAGGATCAGAATCAGTTTATGACCAGGATCAGAATTAGGACAGGAACAATCACTCAGACCAAAGATCAGGATCAAGATCAGAACCAGGACCAGATTCACACTCAGAGTCAGGATCAAGACCTGCAACAAGATCAGGATCAGGATCAGGACCAGGACCAGAATAACGATCAGGGCTCCACAAACAAACAAATGTGAACATTATTAACATTAAAGCTGTCTAATTTCACTGTGACCTTTATTTTGAAAGAGCAGTCCCCCACTTCCTGGTGAACTGCCGGTGGTTTGATGGGGCAGAAACGTGAAGATGAAAAATAAAGAGGACGCAGAGGAAAACCGCACAGGTGAGCTTCACCTCGTCTCTTAAAGGGCCACTGACACCTGTCACATGACCCCGATGACGTCACAGTGACGCCATCGGGGTCAGCTACACTTAATGTTTATAGGATGACCAACAAAAACAAAACAAACAATAAAAAGTCAACAAACTGAAGATGTTTAAAGACCAAATAAGATGAGAAGAGAGTTGCATCATGGGAAATGTAGTATCCTCTGTTTCTTTGTTTTTTTTTTTAGCCAGACCCTTTATTTTGATCGCTCTTTAATTAAAAAGAAAGAAAAGAAAGTAAGAAAGTACATTTACTCAGCTTCTTTATTTGAGTATTCCCCCTTTATAATCAGATGTTTTTCTGCACTACATTTATTTGACAACTCAAGTTACTTTACAGATTTAGGCTAACAACACAAAATATAATCAACAAATAAATTATAATATAATATTACTCAGGGAGGGCATTTTATTTCAGTTTCCCTGGAATATTATTTAGATTAAAGCTTTTGTTAAATTTCCTTTTTATAGTGTGATAGCAAATTCAGTGTCCTCTTGATATAATTATCAGAGACATACAACTGCCCCCTCCTAACACTGTAGTCCTTTGTCACCCTTTGTCTATTGTATGTATGGCATTTGGTCTCACAGGAATTGACACCTAGGCTTGCAATAGACAAAGGACATGATGAATACACATCCTGGGGGACTGGTTCCTGCAACAGACAAGAAGCTGTGCAAGAGACACCCCTCAGGTATAAAAGTTTGGATCACCCCTTTGTCGGGGTCTTTCTTCATTTGTGACCACCACACTGTTGATTGACCTTTTTCTTGCAAGGAAAATAAAACCTTGTCGGCCGGCAGAAGTCTCTATTTCATTCTTCACCAGAAGCAGAGAAATTTCCACAACAATAGTAACATGTTTCTGTCACTTTAATCAGAAAAACACATTTTTATTATCTTTTTTCCCTTGTTGTTTTCCTGACAGCCTGCAGAAAATGGATTTTCAAAATAAAGTTTTGGCAGCTGTTAAATCAGGACTCTGTTTAGTTTGGCTCGCGGGTGCTGTTGGAGTCATTTCAGCACTTGAACCTGAACTCTTTGTTTGTTTTGGAGCTTAAAGAGCTTCGTGAAGTTTATTCTGGATCCTGTTTCACTCCAGAGTTTGGATTCAGACCAGAGAGGAGTTTTTTAATGGTCGACGTCTGAGAGGTGTTTTAACTCATCTGTCATCTTCATCCTTTCACTTACAGCTTAGTAATATTTAGCATCACTATTATTACTATTACAAAATGGCAGGTTCCAGGGTGTAATTAAATTAAAATCAAATTACTTTTCATAGGTAAATATTGTAGATTTTTTTCTCCCCTACATTTACTTGCAGCTTAAGTCACATTTACATTTAGATTATATGATTAGAAAATAAAGTATGATGCATTATATAAATACTTTATATCTAAAGTCATTACCATCAGCGTCACCTTTACAACCTGTAACAGTAAATGAACATTAATACACCAGCAATTAACATTCAACAATAAAATATTTATTATGAAACTGATCATAATCATAATGAGTATTTTTATTTTATGTAATTATATATAAATAATGATGCTTCCTTTTGTACTCAAGCAAGATCTACACACTTATTCTTTACCAGCTTCAGTTTTAAAGAGGTGAACACGTTAATGCATCAAAAACTATAAAGCAGTAATGTACATGTGCATGTTATTTTGCATGAAGTACTTTTCTAATGGTACTTTAAGTATATTTTGATGGTAAGTCAGATACTAAATGCAGTATTTCACTTGTATTTTTACACTGTATTATTACTACATTCACATAAGTAAAGTATCTGACCACAGTTTCAACACTAATGTGTCCTTTTATAAACATATTTTGATTTTAAATGCAGGACTTTTACTTATAACAGAGTTTATATTTTACTAAAGTAAAAGATCTGAGTGTTTCTTTTCATTAGTTGTACAAAAATATCACTATAAACCTCACATAATATCATAATCTTTGTATGTTTTTAGGTCTTAATGGTCTTTATTTGTCAGAATCAGAAATAACAGGCAGCAGTCGTAAATGAAAATAAACGTCTTTTATTTGTTCTCATTTGTTTTTTGGTCTTTTCTAAGTTTTTTCTCCTTTCTCTCAGTTGGTCGTACCTCAAAGCCAAACACTTTGCTCGCATTCACACCGGACGTCATTCTCGCTCACACACACAGAATAAATAACACGTATGTACAGGTGGATGAAACAGCGGATCCTGAGGTGCGTTTTTTTTCCTGTCTTGTTTCTGAGCCGTCGTGTCTAGAAGCACTTGCGGTGGACGATGCTCGGTCCGGCCTCGTCGTACTCCTGCTTGCTGATCCACATCTGCTGGAAGGTGGAGAGGGAGGCGAGGATGGAGCCGCCGATCCAGACGGAGTATTTACGCTCAGGGGGGGCGATGATCTGCAGGGGGGGGGCAGATCATTTATTTCATCTTTAATGTGTAAGAATCCAGTTATAACAGAGAGGATCACTGTTTTCTGCCTTTAAAATGAATTATTTTGACATTTTTAAACGTTTGCACTGCATGTTTTAAAGGTAAAAGGAGAAAAAAATGTTTAAATGAGCTTCATGATCCATTTCAGAGCTGTTTTCTGTCAGATCAGGTGGAATTATCTCATTTGCCATTGATTTCTTCAAATCTTCAAATGTGCTTCTTTTCAAAAAATGAGCTTAAAAACTGAACTCCTGCAGCTGCTCGGTGGATTTATGGTCAAGAATGAACTTTAAATCTCCACAGATCTGTTGAATCTGGAGGTTTAAGCTGAAAATTGATTCATTTCAGCTGCTCCAGCTAATCAAACATTTCCTCAGTTTTATATAATTGTGGATTTAATATCTTAATCAGATTCTTTAAAGTTATTTGAAGATCCCATCTTACTCTCGAGGAGTTGAGGATGAGCCTTTATCATAATTTTACAACAATTTATTGACAAAACAGTTCTTATCGTCCTTATCTGCACCTCCAGTAAAGGAATTTCTGGATTATATTTTGGATTAATTGTTGTTAAGTCGCCTAAATGTGCAACCTAACCAGGCTAAAACTCAGTGGACCTCCCTGCCTGTAATGAAATGTTTTTCCTTCTTTGCTGTCATTTTCAGGAGTCCCTGTGCTTCAGTCTATTAATCAGTTCATCCTCTGTAATTTATAGTTCAGATCAAAAACAGTAAATATATTTTGGAGAACTAAATATTTCGTCTCTTTGCAGTTGAACACAGTCATGATTATTTCTGTCGAGACATTATTTTAAAAAATCAAACAAAAGGAGGAATGAAATATTGATTTATACCTTAAAGCACATTTTGTGTGAACTGAATTGATGAACAGTTTGAAGCAGTTAAGCTAACTGAATGAAATGTCTGTTTTTTTGGTCCTCAGTGAATCAAATAACAAGAAAAAATGGAGTGTGTGTGTGCAGGTGAAGTCGTACCTTGATCTTCATGGTGCTCGGGGCCAGAGCCGTGATCTCCTTCTGCATGCGGTCGGCGATACCCGGGTACATGGTGGTGCCGCCGGACAGCACGTTGTTGGCGTACAGGTCCTTACGGATGTCGATGTCGCACTTCATGATGCTGTTGTAGGCGGTTTCATGGATGCCGGCGGACTCCATACCTGTCCAGGTGCACAGCGGAGAGACTCAGGTTAGATGTGAAAAAAGGACTTTCACAGATATGAGCAGATTTCATGTTACGCCCTGATGAAGGAAGCCTCTATCTCGCCATCATCAGTGTTGAAATGTGACTGAAACTGATGATCGGAGGACATTTTACACATTTTTATGCACTCACACAGGTTCATCATTCAAGTAAAGTTGGACGAACTACTGTCACGCTGCTTAAAATCTCAATATGTCAAGACGTCTGCAGATTAAAAGGTCGTTTGTCGTATGTGATGGGATGTAAAAAACACATTTCTCGCCACCCACCGATGAAGGAGGGCTGGTTTAACGTTTCACTCTCTCTATCTCGCCATCATCAGCGTTGAAATGTGATTAAAACTGATGATCGGAGGACATTTTACACATTTTTATGCACTCACGTCTCACTCGTCTGTGTTTAAAGCGTCCAAA
The DNA here is from genome assembly GCA_028564955.1 of Terapon puta. Taxonomy (NCBI): domain Eukaryota; kingdom Metazoa; phylum Chordata; class Actinopteri; order Centrarchiformes; family Terapontidae; genus Terapon; species Terapon puta. The sequence goes on from JAOXYL010000061.1 coordinate 25,489,784, forward strand.
ATTTTCTGGGATTAAAGCAAAGTTGGACGAACGACCGACCAAACTACTGTCACGCTGCTTAAAATCTCAATATGTCAAGATGTCTGCAGATTAAAAGGTCGTTTGTCGTATGTGATGGGATGTAAAAAACACATTTCTCGCCACCCACCGATGAAGGAGGGCTGGAAAAGAGTCTCCGGGCAGCGGAAGCGCTCGTTGCCGATGGTGATGACCTGACCGTCGGGCAGCTCGTAGCTCTTCTCCAGAGAGGAGGAGGAGGCGGCGGTGGCCATCTCGTTCTCGAAGTCCAGAGCCACGTAGCAGAGCTTCTCCTTGATGTCGCGCACGATCTCACGCTCGGCTGGAAACGCACAGGTCGAGTCAGACAAAAATCAGCGTGTAAAAGCTCGCAAAAGCCCGTCCGAGGCCTTAAAACGTGCTCTGTGTTTACCGGTGGTGACGAAGGAGTAGCCGCGCTCCGTCAGGATCTTCATGAGGTAGTCGGTCAGATCTCGGCCGGCCAGGTCCAGGCGCATGATGGCGTGAGGCAGAGCGTAGCCCTCGTACACAGGCACGTTGTGGGTCACACCGTCACCGGAGTCCAGCACGATACCTGAGAGCGGGACGAGGACGGAGATTCAAAACCGGAGCTGAGAGGATCAGTTCACCGACAGGAAACTGATCGACTGACGCAGAAAACAATTATTTACACGATCAAAAAGTTTATTCTTTTAGTTTCTCAGAAAACAAATGTCTTTGAAATGTCTAAAACGCCAAAATATTCTGTCTACATGATATAAAACAGAAATATTCTGATGTTAGAGAAGCTAAAAGAGCATTTAAATTTTTTATTTTTAGTTGTTTAACTGATAACTGAGCTTTCAATCTTTTAATGAATCTATTAATCCATTAATCAGTTCATCCTCTGTAATTTATAGTTCAGATCAAAAACAGTAAATTTATTTTGGAGAACTAAATATTTCGTCTCTTTGCAGTTGAACACAGTCATGATTATTTCTGTAAAGAGATTATTTTAAAAAATCAAACAAATGGAGGATTGAAATATTGATTTATATCATATTGCACATTTTGAGTAAATTGAATTAAACTAACTGAATGAAATGTCAATAATCAATAACCGAAACATAGTTTATCAGTTTAACATAGCTCAAATAAAAGTCTTGCGTGTTGTTTTTTTCCTACATTTTCAAAGTAAAAGATGTGAAAGGAGACTTTATAATGGATGCACAACAACAACAAACCTTCTTTGCATCTCCGCCTGTAACTATTGATAAATACGTTCTAATCGATCGGCCCGATCAGGTGGAGCTCGCGTGGACTCACCGGTGGTGCGGCCGGAGGCGTAGAGGGACAGCACGGCCTGGATGGCCACGTACATGGCGGGAACGTTGAAGGTCTCGAACATGATCTGGGTCATCTTCTCCCTGTTGGCCTTGGGGTTGAGCGGGGCCTCGGTCAGCAGGGTGGGGTGCTCCTCGGGGGCCACGCGCAGCTCGTTGTAGAAGGTGTGGTGCCAGATCTTCTCCATGTCGTCCCAGTTGGTGATGATGCCGTGCTCGATGGGGTACTTCAGGGTCAGGATGCCCCTCTTGCTCTGGGCCTCGTCGCCCACGTAGGAATCCTTCTGACCCATCCCGACCATCACGCCCTGAGGGGACCGAGAAAACCGGCACAGACGTTAGAAATGTTCAGAAAACGACACTAAACCAACAAAATGAACAACGTAGAGACGACATCTCCCGAATGAAACCAAATGAGGCTTAAAAATATGTTTATTTAGATTAAATTCAAGGTTATTTTTCTTCCTTGATCTCTTTTCTACAACATTTTTACATGATATTTGCTCCTGTGGTGAAACGATGCATCTACATGTTGTTTTTAACCATTAAAACCTGAAATAAAGAGGCCTGACTCCTTAAAAATATACAGATACACGACTACAAAAATCAATAATTGTTATATTTCAATATTTCTTTACCTGCTTTTGTGATAAATTGATTTAAAATGAAGCAAAACTATGTTTTTATTTTATTTTTTCTATGCAGAAATATGCATCAGTAAGAGAATCAAAGAAGAGTTCTTATGTTTATGTGAGGTTATGCAAATGATGGCCTGAAGGTGGCGTCAGAGGAAAGGTCAGCAGGTCGTAGAAATCAGCAATAAGTTATTTCACCTCAGGAGTTTAAATGTGTATTTCAGGCTCAATGAAATAAAGGGAATGAAGCAGAATAAATAAATAAAAGAGGTTTTGTTCACTGATGGAGGAAGATTAAGAGTCTTTGTGGGGAAATAAACTCGACAGACTGAAAAGAAAAACACAGCCACGTGTATGTGTGTGTGTGTGTGTGTATACGTGCGTGTGTGTGTGTGAGTGTGTGTGTGTGTGTGTGTGTGTGCACCTGGTGACGGGGGCGGCCCACGATGGAGGGGAACACGGCCCTGGGGGCGTCGTCTCCGGCGAATCCAGCCTTCACCAGGCCGGAGCCGTTATCACAGACCAGGGCGGTGGTCTCATCGTCGTCACACATGTCTGCAGCTTTGTCCTGACAAACACACGATCAGTGAACACAAACAAACAAACAAACAAACAAACAAGGTTTCCCACACAAGCCCTCTGAGGTTTAACATCCTTACATGAGTTTATTCTGCATTTATTCACCAAATCAGCTGCTTTTTTTACTGTTCCAGACTAAAAACAATCTTCTTTACAGCTGCATTTAAAAGTTGCTTAATAAATAAAATAATAACAGATGATAATAAAAAACAGCGGATGAATAAGTGCAGTTTTCTGTTTGTGTTCAGTGTGAAGGATCCAAAGACTCAGAGTGTTTAAAGACTTTAAAGTCCTGCAGGGTGATTACATCAAACATGAAGTCATTCAGAAATAAACACCATCAAATATCTCTGTAACGCTGCTCTTTGTTAGAAACTATATCTCTAAGTTCCAGTGATGATTTCAGGAAAAATGATTCACAAATGTCGATTTCTGATCCTTTAAAATGATCCACACAACCAAACATTGTTCTCACGTCTTATCTAAAATACAATTCCCATCATGCATTTCGGCTCATTTGTTGCATTACTGTTGTTGTATTATTTATCATATTATATATTCGTACATTATAATAAAGACTGTAAATATATATTTGAGCATGTTTTGCACCTTGTCTTCATGTCCCTGCTGTTATCAGTCATTTCTCAGTTTGTCTCTGCAGATTTACAGTTTGGATCCTTTTCTGTCTCTAAACTGGAGTTTAATGTTTTTATTTTCTTAACTTTTTACAGAGAGAGTTGAACAAACTCTGTATGTGTCTACACCTGATCGATAAATCGGATCGATAAAGCGGATCAATGACTCTGATTCTGAGAGTGTAGCAGCAGGAAGTGTCCGCTGCCTTTCAAAATAAAAGCCCCCCTACCTCTGCTCCTCGGGGTCTCTGCGGGTCTTCTGTCCTCTGAAGGATCCGGCTGGGTGGCGGTCGGCGGCTCCGCGGGTCCTTTATACCGGGTCCCCCCTCTGACGGGCGGCAGGCATGTCCGGGGGGGGGGGGGGGTCCCACAGGACCCGGCCCTTCGTCCATGTTTGGTCGCGCGGGAGGGCTCGTGCGCCGGGAGGCCCGTATATGGACAGGAAGCTCGCGCGAGGCTGCGGAGGAGCCTCGAGCCCGTGTATGGAGCGGCGCGTGGAGTACTACTACTACTACTATACACACACACACACACACACACACACACACACAGACACACACAGACACACACAGATACACACACACACACACACACACACACACACACACACACACACACACACACACACA
>JAOXYL010000061.1:25935085-25945319 GCA_028564955.1 Terapon puta
TCGCACATACATCAAATTCTTTTCCGGCAGGTGGTGACACTCTCAGAATGAGGTAGAGGTAACGTACAAATACAGAATAATCTATACACAAAAAGTAAGTAGAAAAGTAAGTTAAAAAATAGAATAGAATAAAAATAAAATAAATATAATAATATAATAAAATAATAAATAGTATGTACAAGTATGTAATGACCTGATGACCACCTGAGGGTTAATGAGCTTCAAATAAAACTGATAAAACAACCAAAATGAACATTCAAACAAACTAAACATCACTGTCAGAATCAGTGAGGGACAGAAAACTTTACTCAGACTTTGTGGAGATTAATCTTCTCTCCCCCCTCGAGCGTCCGCAGATTAAAAACAGAGTAAAACTTTAACACAGAGAATTAAATCTTCTGTCGGCTAAAAAGTGACTAAAACAGAAGAGGCTGAATCTGTTGCTGCTCATTAAAGACTCAGATGTGATGAACCCTCTTTGTCCAGGTGTGACTGTGTGAACACTGTGCCCCCCCCTCACCTGAAGCTGTGGATGCCCTGCAGCTCCTGCTGCAGCACCTCCTTGGTGGTGGAGATGAGCTCCAGCGCTCCCACGAACTCGGAGGTGGAGAGCAGCAGCTGCACGGTGGGCTGCGTCTGGTGCACGGCGGCCATCAGCTTCAGCTTGTTGTGCAGCTTCACGCAGTTGTTGCGTGTCAGGGCGGTGCGCAGGGCCCTCAGCGGCCCCTCGCACATGACCCGGTCGATGGCGGCGGTCCGGCCCCGCAGCACGGCCACGGCTCGCTGCGTCTCCTGCAGCCGGTCCTGCAGCTCGTGCTGCGAGGACATGGCGTGGAAAAAGGCCTCGGAGCGCAGGGAGATCTGCCGGGCGATGCTCACCTCCACCACGTCCAGGTAGTGGCTCAGCTGCAGGGGGGGGGCAGGGGGGGCAGAGTCACTACTGTGTCACATCACGGCTCTGAAGAGTCTGAGCTCCACCCGACCCGACCTCACCTTCTCCTGCAGCAGCTTGGACGAGGCCACGTCGCGGCTGCTCTTCCCTCCCGCGCTGTTGAAGTGCGACCACGGCAGGACGGCGTTGAAGGTGGAGGGATCCTCCAGAGCGAACTCCGGCCTCATGAAGATCTGAGAGGTCACCACAGGACGGAGAGGGAGACGTAACGACACGATCAGGCTGAAAGTGTTTTTATCAACATGCTTCTTCTTCTAATGACAACATTTTATTTAAACCCTGCACACACTTCAGTAACTTCACATTTAACTTCACTGTCAAACTCAACTCATTCTGGATTTTTCAGGCACAGACCGACATTGATCAGTTTAATCTGCAGAGAATATTTTGGCCTCAATAAATGTGAGCAGAAAACTATGGCATGAATATGTTTAATGAAACCTTTTTAAATGTTTTTATTAATCTGAGACCTCGACACAAAACAACAAACTAAATCCTAAATCATCTAAAGAACCTTTATCATATCTTTGTTGTTTCTGTACTGACGTGAAAAGATGAAATCAGCCAATAAATCAATAAAAAGCTGATCAATCTGCCTCACTGACGGCTGATTAAGTCGACCTATAGACGCCTGTCGGGTCGGCTGAGGACTCTGCTCTGATAAAAACAGGATAAAGTAAAGTTCAGGCGTCACCTTCGGGACTTGTTCCAGCTCCGCTCGGGATTTTTCTGGAGGGAACAAGAAAAGCTGCCGTCAGCCACTGATTATTATTTAACTGTTATTACCTACATAACAGAGGGAAAAAACTGTAATTATCATGACAAATGTAGGAAAGTGCACCAATAATATCAATAATAAGAAAGTTATGATAAAGTGTTTTATACAAAACAAGCAATAAAAGTAAAGATCTGAGAATAAAAAGAATGTGAAAGAAAAATTCAACATTAGTTATGTGTTAAAAAGTGATTTAAATCAAACTATCTGCGTGTGAAAATCCTTTTCTGAACGTATATCTCATCGTCACAGGCTCTCGTCACTTCCTGTTGGAGGTCAGCGGTCTCCACGGTAACGGGCCCTGATTGAGTTCACGTGGTTTAATGAATGAATAATTGATACCGTGGTTGGAGGTGATACTGGAGACGGCGTCCACGTCGTCTTTGCTCGGGCAGATCGACTTGCAGCGCTCGTGGATTCTTTCCCTCTAAAAAACAGAAAAAATAACAGAAAACACAGACGGGAGATTTGGTTAAAAAATCAACCTCAACAAAGTGACTTCCTCAGTGAGAGGCGAGTGTAAAGTTTGGCCTGAAGGTGGCACTAGATGACAGAAACATGAACGTGTCCAGAGGAAGCTTCGGAGAAAACTAAAGTCTGAAGAAAAAGACATTTGTCGCCTCAGCCTGAAAGTGAAACCGCACTCTGCTTATCTTTTATAACGACTTTTATTTCCTCCTACAGCCACGAGGAACTGGAGGCCACAATAAGTCATAAAAAAAAAAGAATAAACTGCTGTGAGAGCAAAGTTCTGATCAACCACAACGATGAGACGTCACAAAGCATCGTGGGAAAGAAAAAGTAAAGCGAGAAAACAAACCGACGATGAATTTTTTTCCTTCGTTAGTTTCATTTTAATCTGCTGAGGTCAGAAACAAAAAAAGACTTTGTACATGCTGATTACTGGATTTGTTTTAAAGTGTTTTATCATGAACTAAAAGCAGCAGCAGGTTGGGAGGAGCGGAGAGGAAACGCCTCCGTGTTTGTGGCTTCTGCTCGGCGCTTTGCTGTGGCCGCCGACCGAAAGTGAAGCGTTTCCTGTGAGCTCGTCCTGCTGCGGTTTCTGGGCACGTTTCTACCACTGACTCATGAATAACAAGGAAACCAAAACACTGCGGTGACGGGCGGCACAGGGAAGTTTCACAGGTTAAAAGGATTCACAAAGACACTGTTTTTACTGCAGAAGTTTTGTTTTTCTCTGGACGGAGTTTCCTTGAAAAGTGTTGGATGTAAATTATCAGGTTTTTCAGAACCACCTTTAATCCATTTTGATTCAATTTCTTTTATTCACTTCAACTTTTCTGGAGTTTTATTCTCTCTGAACAAAGAAAAATGCCTCTGAGTCGTGATGTTTTATGTTTTTTCACTGATAGTTTTCTTTATTATTATAATAACAGGCGATTCAGCTCCTTTTAATACTACTAATGTACCAAAATGTCCACAAAAACACGGCTCAGGTTGAAGCCTAAAGACTAAAAACGGGACATTATCATTTACAGAAGAAGAAGAAGAAGAAGAAGGGGTGCTAATAGGAAAAGAAAGGCTTCAAATGAAATCAGTTCTCTATAAATCATGTAGATCAGATTACTCCTAAAGCTCTTTTTATGCTTTAATGCATGTTTTCTATTTTTCATAGAGATATTAAACATTTTGACACTGTTACATGTGTCTGAATCTGCCTTTAATCCACTCAAACAGAAGAAACAACTAAAACATTGACTTCCTGTAAAGTGTTTCCGCCTGTTCATACATGTGTTTTAATGTAAAGATCACCTCTCAGTTTGGAGCCAATCAAAAGAAAAGAAACTGCCTGAGCAGGATTCCTGACCCGCCCCCACAGGTGAGTTCAGGTAAAAGGTGAGTCTGACGTAGCGGGCGGCTCTGAATAATTCAGCGTTACCTGAGCCATCTCCTGCAGGTAGGGGCCGAAGTGCTCCCTGGTGATGTTGGGGAGGCAGAACGACGGCATCACCTCCGTCTCGGCGAAGTCCAGCCCCCAGGTTTTGGTGAAGAAGTCGGACTCCCGCTTGGCGAGCCGCGGGTCGTTCAGCGCGGCGGGGAGGTTGACCTTCGAGCTGAAAACCGTCCACCGGTCGTGCTCCGCCACCACGGACGGGCCGTCGCACAGGCCCCGCCCCTCACCTGCAGGAAACACATTTAACGTATTTAAGGCCCCACTACGACTACAACACTCGATAATAAACTAAAACGCTCCTGCAGGTGAAGTCGTTTCCATAAAAGACGAGCAGTTAAATATTTGCTCTTTTTGTTTATACGTTTATACGTGTGAGGACAAACTGAACCTCCGCCTGCAGGAACCTGAGGGACATTTGTCTCTAAAGAGGAGAAGACCTCCCACCTGTGGGCTCTTTGGGGCAGACGTCAGGCAGCGACCGGACGGGCCGGCAGCGGGGGGGCGAGGGGTCCCGCTCCTTGTGATAGATCCCATCTCGGCCTCGGCGAGGCACCGGGGAGGAGCCGTGGCTGGAGGCCATGGCATTGGGACTCGCCTCCCGGGAGGCTAGCTGCACAGAGACAAACAAATAAAAAAAGGACGGTTGTTCAGCAGATCCAAACCAGCAGCCTCAGATCTTTTCAGCTTCTCCATCACCACAAACACACGGGGGAGGACTTTGACTCGATCACACACACTGTCCTGCTCCTTTTCCTCCTTCAGTCTGATAAAAACTAAATAAACAATAAAAACTACAGAGAGCAGCCTTACATGTTTGTGTTTTTAAAGGTTGACATCTTCAGTGTGGAGCTCAGCAGACAGAAGGACGTCTCGTCTGTGAAGCTGCTCAGAAACATCAGTTCGGACTCACAGGAAGTGAAGCGGCTCAGAGCGTCTGCAGCTGCAGAAGTTCAGCGACAAACTGAAAGTTTTTGCTGCTGCTGACGCTCCGAGGTTACGACTGATTCAACGTTCAACCACAGTTCAGCCACCTGCACGCGACTCAACACGCTCAGCAGAAAAACAAAACGTCTGACGTTTTCAGAGGTTTGTTGAGTAAAAAACTAAATCTTCATCACTGACTTGCAGTTTCCACTTTTTTTAGATTGATCTCTAATAACTGAGAGGAAAATCTGTCTGCTGAAGTTCATCAGACAGACAGAAAACATCCTGTGAAAACCAAAAGGTTAAAAACACGACAGGCTGAGGGGAAATCCAGACACTGTTTCTCTTTACAAGAAACAACTTTCATTTTACACTAAATTCTTCTGCTGTAACATAAACGACCAGTTCGTTTTATAAAAGGTTTATACTCATCAAAATAAATCTGATGAAGACGGTAAGGTGTCAGTTTGAAGCAATGAGTTGATTAATCACAGCCTGAAAAATAATCTGCGACTACTTTCAACAGATTAATCAATAATTAATCAGTGTATCTCCATCTGTGAAGGTCTGCTTTGATTTCTTTGGGTTTTATAATGTTGGTACAGTCAACACAAGATTCTATAAGAAATATTTTGTGTTTAATGTTTCCTAAGATCTTATAGAAGACAGATAATTGATGAAGTGATCGTTAGCTGCTGTTAGTGTTTGTTTTTTGATCAGCTCAGTCTCTAAACGTTGCTCGCACAGAGAAACACTCGTGAAATGAGCAGGAGGCGTTGGTGAGCTGACGGTCGGTGTAATCTGGTCGCTCAGAGACCCTCAGCTGTTAATCCCATCACACTGACGACAGGATTACAGGTCTGCTGCCACAGTCCTCCTGTCCACACGTGAAAACATCCTTTCACATCTGCACGACTGAGCCAACGTTTCAAAGTGTAAAACTTCAGACTGACGCAGCCCGCTGAGAGTCTGAGAGCTAAAAATACACATGATTTTAATTTTTCTTTTCTGGAGCGACGTGCTGCTTCAGAGGCTCAGATGTGTCACATTAAAAGATTAAATTCAGCAGCATTTCCTTCACATTGTGCAGGAAGACACATGAAGTAAAGACAGATTTTACTGTGACTCATTTGTCACTGTTTGTAGAAAAAGACACTTTAGTGAAAAACTATTTTAGGGCTCAAATTATGATTATTTTCATTATCAATTGATCGTTGTTTGATTCATAACTTGTCAGAAAATGAGAAAAATGTTGAAAAATGCTGATCAGTGTGAACAACTCACAGATAATCAGTTTACTGTCACACATGTTATAACCTGAAAATCAGTGAAGCTGAATGATTAATCTATTAAATCTAATTCATGTAACAGCTGACAAGGATTTGATTAATCATCTAAGAGTCATTTCTGAATTAACAGAGCAGGTCTCTTTGTACTTTTCACTCAATGTAGAGATTTCTTATCATTATTTTATATTCAGGACCTTTGTAAGTTTCTGTATCGTGTAAAGGTCAACATAGTTTTTATACGTGTTGTAAAGTGAAACCACGAAATGAAAAAATCAGGCCCTGAGACACAAATAATGATGAAAAAGTGCACTTGTTTAAATGATAAGTAGTATTTTACACCTTCATATATCCATAATGATTATGAACACTCTGCCATAAAAATATAAAGAAAGTTCAAATCAACCTTGTTGAAGAAATACACAGGCAAAGACTTTTCAGCTAAACAGTGATATTCACAAAAATAACGTCTATAACATTATTATCAAAATTATCCTCATTACACTAAAAGAGGCTGTAAAAGGTTTTAATGGGACCATAAATATTAAAATGACATAATAAAAAATGTAAACAAGATCATCAAGGTTTAATAATGAGGTTTAAATATGAATACAGAAGGTATAAATATTACTATAAAGACTTAATTAAGACTATAAAAGGCTAAAATAATGATGCAAAGGTGTAAATGTGACACCTGAGGCAGGTATTTGTTAAAGTTTACCTGAAATGACAGAGACTTGCCAGTTAGCTTTAGCTTAGCGTCTCATTCAGCGTGCCGACAGACGGCTGACCGGTCACACACACACACAAGCCGGCTACCTCCGTCTGTCTGCGGGCTGAGGAGGCTCCGAGCACCCGCGGCCCGAGCCAGGAGCTAATGCTAATGCTAACGTTAATGGAAACGCTAATACTTATGCTAACGCTAGTGCTAACGGTGACGCTAAAGCTAATGTTGTTACACGTAGGCTGGCTAATGCTAACAGCTAGCTGACACTCTGACACTCTGACAGGCGGGGCGGGCGCTAAAAAAGAAAAAAGCCCTGAAGGTTCAGAGGCTGCGGAGGCTGCGGCTGGTCGTACCTGTCGTGTAAAGCCGAGCAGCCGGTGTTTGTTCTCGTCACCATCACCGGAGGAGCACCGGAGGAACCGGGAAGGAAACAACCGGACAGCCAGCGGCGGATACAGCGACCATCATGCACCGCAGGAGGAGGGGTCGCGTCTTCTTCTGCTGTCAGGAGCCCGCTGCTGCCACCTGCCGGAAGTTTATATGTACATCCTGTTTATGTACATTATCCACATGAAGATCTATTTATATGGTTTATACACACAGCTACATACACTCTTTATTTATATAGTTTATACACAGCTACATACACTCTTTATAAAGATCTATTTATATAGTTTATATACTAGCATTTCCATACACTCTTTATTTATATAGTTTATACACAGCTACATAAAGATCTATTTATATGGTTTATATACACACAGCTACATACACTCTTTATAAAGATCTATTTATATAGTTTATATACAAACATCTACATACACTCTTTATTTAGATATATTTATATAGTTTATACACAACTACATACACTCTGAATAAAGATCTGTTTATATAGTTTATCTTTATATAAAGTCTGTATAAAGATCTATAATTTATAAACATTTATATAGTTTATGCGTACAGCTCTAATACAGATATACATATATATTATATAAACTTTATATAATGGTATTTATATTTCTTCATAAAATATAAATACAGCTTTTTAAGTCTGTATAAACAGAAATGTATATATACAGTCTACATAAAGATCTTCATATAGTTTGTTCAATATTTACATGTACATAGTGTCTGTATAGAGATCTTTATATACAGCTTGTATAAAAATAGTTATATGTATATAGTCTTTATAGAAATATTTATGTACAGTTAATAATCAATAACATTCCGGATGGAAATGAGCTGAAAGTAAAAGTGAATTTTTTCATTTGACAAACTCCTGAAATACTTTATAATGATGAACAGAAATTTAATTTTGATTTGTTTCAGGTCATTTTGTCTCGAAGGACTGAAAAAGAAGCTGAGATGGATTTAATTAGTCAGAAATCAGATTTCTCTACTTTACATGTCTGACCCTTATTTATTCATTTAGTTTTACATGAGGGTTTGTTTAGTCAGCCAGGACACAGGTGGATAAGGAGAATAAACATCAGCTAACTTGGCTGATATAATGTGATGGTGATGAATGTCTTCTTTGTTTACAGTACACGAGTGTGTGTGTCAGCTGACGTCCACTAATACGAACAGAAACAGAACAACAAACGTCGGCAGTGTGTTTTTATTGTTTGCAGTTGGTACAAAAACAGTCGGTGAGCAGAGGAAGACAAACGTTAATGACAAAATAACAGAAACCTTCAGAGAGAAACACGTCTGTTTAATCTGACACATAAAAGATTTCACCCCTGATTAACTCAAATTTACCTCTTAAGCCTAAAAGTCGGCCTCCTGAAAAGTTTACAGCTTAAAAAAGACATTAAAATGATCCCAGAAAAAAAGGGTGCTACACGTTCATCGGGTCTTTAAAATAAAACATTTTGTCCCTTTGAGGACTGGAATGTGATCTGTGAAATTTAAAAGAAACTACACTAAAACTTCGGATATTTCTTATATACAAAAGGCCTCACGGTGGCGCTACAGGAAAGGTCAGAGAGTCAATAATGTCACCAGGACTCCTCTTCCTGTTGCCTAAAATAACAACATTTACTGCAGACATGTTTCATAGATAAACACACCAGAGGAGCCACTGGGTTTCCTGTTTTGGGGTGAACCTGTAAAAGCACTTTGGCAGTGTTTATTTACGTTTTGTTAACTGAGTAATGCTGCTTTTTGTTCACAACGCAGCAGCTTATAAAGTTCACCAAGAAATACACTTGTATCGTGCTAAAAGCCGGTGAGATTATAAAGCTCCGGTTATTCTGTGAGTTACAGAGGAAGGTCACTTGGTTTGAGACAAAGAGGTCGAACACAGAAACGTGTTAAAGTTTCACTTTCTCTCCTTTTCCCACCAAAACGTCTCCAAAAACAAAAATGAGACGACGGAGAGCGAAGCGAGAGGTTTTTTTATTACTGAGGAGTTTAAAGGAATAAATTAAACATACAGCTGAGACAGGGAAGGAATCAACCCAATAAATGTGTTTTTTTTACTAAATTAAGTTAAATTAAGTTATAAAAATAAAGTTAATGAAGTAAGGCCTGATGATGGTCAGAGGTCTGAGTGGTTTTAGTCCAGCGGGCTTTGGAAGATGAGTCTGATGCAGGCGGACTCGGCGCTCAGGGGCCGGATGCAGAAGGGGCAGGCGGCGTGGAAGGTGTGCGTGCCGTGGGGCAGCGGGATCTGGCTCCAGTACGCCGCCGTCTTCTCCGAGCACACGTGTCCGCAGGGGACGAAGGCGTGCGTGGGGGGCTCGGCGTCCACGTAGGAACCCGCCTCGCAGCCCAGCCACAGCGGCACGTAGGGGCCCCGCGCCCGGCACATGGGGCACTCCCTCTCCTGGCGCTCCGCCTCCACCTCGGGGTCCCGCCGCCCCCCCCAGCCGTGGTAGCCGTGCACGTGGCCGCAGCGCAGGTAGGCCCACGGCTGCTTCTCGTCCAGGACGTCTTTGCGGCGGAGGCTGGGGAAGGCCAGCGTGTTGAGGCCCACGGGGCACTGCGGCCGGCCGGCGTTCAGCTCCTGCCGCAGCGCCTCCAGGTGTTTGACGGTGGGCGTGGCGGCCAGGCCCTCCGCCGTCCGCCACAGCAGCGTGGCGCCGCACAGGTCGATGAGCGAGCCGTCCACCAGCTCATTGGACTCCAGGTCCACCTGAGGGAGAGCGGCAGAGTACGGGTGAGCTTTACAGAGCCACGCCGTGATGTCACTTCCTGCTTCAGCCTCACACACTGAACAAAGGTAGAAGTGAGAAAGACGCACATGTGGTGACGTCATTCGTTTCCTGTTTCCTGTCTGCCCAAAAAAACAACAATGCACCATCAAACGTGTAAAGACGGACGACTTCCTCCTACCCCACACCTGCCAAACTCAATCAGTAATCAATAATTAATCATCTGCTAAAGCCACAGTTATGTTTCTGGTGATGTTTCTGCTCTACATTCAGCTCCTAAAATGACACCTGCTCTCCATCATGACATGACAGCATCAAATAACTGATCAGGAGAACAAACATCCTCCCGATCAGAACATTAATTAACAGAAATATTTATTTGAATGTTCATTTTTGCGTTTTTTGTCAGATCTGCTAACATAGAAACAGCCACCAGGGGGCGATCCAGATGTTTTGGCTTTACTTACATGTTGTTTTTCTTTATACAGTGGTCCCTC
>JAOXYL010000061.1:26164525-26181047 GCA_028564955.1 Terapon puta
TTTGGACACTTGTTGCTCTGAGCTGCTGCTGCTGGCTTCCTGCTGAGCTGACTTGAACTGAGCCACCATCTCAGAGAACAAAGTATTCACCCTCAAAACAGGCTTTGTGGTAAAAGGCTCTTTACAGATGGGACACAGACACTGGTCAGTGGTTTTCCAGTGAACATCGATGCAGTTTTTGCAGAAGTTGTGTCCACATGGTGTGCTGACTGGATCAGTGAACACATCCAGACAGACGGAGCACAGAAACTGATCTTCAGCCCGCAGATAGTTTGCAGCAGCCATATCTGCACATGTAGTGTGAAAGTAAAGAAAAACATTTAGTTCAAAGTACAGTTTAAATGACTTATTTTAAATTAAATATGCTGTCTTTTAACTTGCACCAAGTTGAGCAGCTGTGACCATTAAAGTTGCGATGGCACAAAAAGTGTCCATATCCTGTTTGTGGACCAGTTTTTCTTTGAGAGCAGAGCTGCTAACAAAGCTCTTCTTACTCAATGACAAACACTCTGCATTTCCTCCAGCCCCTTCACATTAAAAGCCTGAGTCACTGGTAGAAAACTTTTATTGTGAAACAGGAAACAGAATACGACATGTCTGTCAGATACAACGATCGTACACGGAAATAATATCAGGAAGTTGAAGGATTAAAACTAAAGTCTAACCAGAGAGGTTCAGTCTTTGTCAGTAAAATGTTGAAGTGACTCTCAGAGACGGTTTAAAGCAGTTAAAGTGTTTCTGTATAGTCGGCCTGTGGACAAACAGCCAGTTAAATCTGAAGCAGTGTCAGTGTGAATCTGACGTTTGGTGTTAATCCTGGTTGTTGAACCTGTAAATATGATGAGCTGTACTCACCAGAGTTTGGCAGAGACTCTGCTGTGTTGTTGACAAAGAGCTGATGAAGTCGGTTTGACTTTTAGAGACAAACAGAGACTTGTGTGGACGGCTTCAACTCTGACAGACTTTGAGTTTCATTTCTGCCGTGTGACGTTGAAGCTTTTGTCTTTCCAGTGAAGCTCCACCTCTTATTGCAGCTCTGTGGGTGAGGCTTTGCTTCCTCCCTCTGACTGCACAGGTGTTGTGAAATACCTGATTTCCTTTGATCAGATATTACAGTTGGAGTTGTGGGAGAGTGAAGAGGTGCCACTCGCATTAATTACATATTTGAAACTTCAAGGTGCTGTAACTTTTGCCAAAATCATTTTCTCCTGTGAATATCTTTTGTTCCTCTTCAGAAACTTGAATTTCTCTGATTATTTTTACAGGTTCACAACAAACATCTAAAGTTACAGACTAAAATAGTTACTGAAAATCATTTCCTTTCTCAGTTTAGTCACTTTGGCTCATTTTTAACATTGAAATTCAGGTATTTTATTAACTGGTGGCAAATCATAACTGCCAGAATTTGTTTGGCAGCATCTCAAATATCTGTTTGTAACTCTGATCATGTAATTAATTCAATCATAAGCCGACTTTTGCATGATTGAAAGATAATTTGACCTCGTCTGACCGGCATATTGTGACAAATCAGATTGTTTCCCCAAATATTAGAAAGTGTTTGTGGCTCACAGCTGAAGTGATCCATAGTCAAATGAATTGTGCATGTGACTATTTTAATCATACATTTGAAGATGTAAATAATAACCATCTTATTTTCTGTTGGATTTTCAAAACCAGAGTTACAAGATGATATTAATGTTGGATCTAGGCAGAAGATCTCAGCTGGGCTCAGCCCAAAATGGCGTCATGGGCACCTTACCACCTGCAGGAAGCTCCATGAGGGGCCTGGTGCAATGTGTTTGGCTAGCAGTCGTGGTGGGGGGCCTCGACGACCCAATCCCTGGACAAATACTCAATAGAGACATGGAACGTCACCTTGCTGGGGGGGATGGAGTCTGGGCTTGTGCAGGAGGTTCCGGCTAGAGATAGTTGGGCTCATCTCCATGTGTAGCTTTGGCTCTGGAACCAGCTCCTTGAGAGGGCCTGGACCCTCCACTGCTCTGCAGAACTTCTCCCAAAAACCAAGGGAGTCCGAGTGGACCATGTTCTCTGCCTCCATTGTCGACGCAGCAGTTCGAAGCTGTGGACGGTCTCTGGTGCTTGTCGTGGTGGCAACCCCTGAACCGGGTGGTGGGCACCGGAAGTAAGGAATGCTGTCAGGCTGAAGGAGTCCTTTTGGGTTATGTTGGGTTTTGGGACTCCTGACGCAGTTGATGGGTACCGGCAGGCCAAGCAAGCTGCAGCCCAGCTCATCCTGTAGGCAAAAACTCGGGTCTGGGAGGAGTTTGGTGTGGCTATGGAGTCTGCCTCGAGGAAATTCTGGCAAACTGTCCAACGCCTCAGGAGGGTCACACTTCCCAGCCTTGCCGGGAGGGTCTGCACCAGGGTACTGGAGAGGAGAATTTGTCCATTAGTTGGACCTTAGGACGAACAATGTGGTCTTCGTCCCTGTTGTGGAACACTGGACCAGCTCTTTACCCTCCACAGGGTGCTGGAGGGTTCATGGGAGTTTGCCCAACCAGTCCACTTGTGCTTTGTGGGTATGGAGAAGGCATTCGACAGTGTCCCTCGTGGTATCTGTGGGGGGTGTTCCCTTTGGCAAAGTCCTGTTAATAATCTTAATGGACAGGATTTCTTGACATAGTCAGGGGCTGGAGGGAGTCCAGTTTGGGAACCACAGGATTTGATCTCTGCTTTTTGCAGTTGATGTTGTGTTGTGGGCTTCATCAGGCCGGGACCTTCAGCAGGTACTGGGACGGTTTGAAGCCGAGTGTGAAGCTGCTCTGGGATGAGAATCAGCACCTCCAAATCCGAAGCTATTGTTCTTAACCAGAAGAGGGTGGCGTGCCCTCTCCGGGTGGGTGGAGAGGTCCTGCCTCAGGTGTAGGAGTTCAAGTATCGTGGGGTCTTGTTCAAAAGTGAGGGAAAGTGGGAGTGTGAGATTGACAGGCAGATTGGTGCAGTTATGTGGCCGGTGTACCGGTCGATCTACGCTCCCACCTTATGGTCTGGAGGTGTGTTCAGAGACCTGTTCAATGATATTGGGCATTTACTACTGCATTTTGAACATAATTTGGGCAAGTAAATAAAGAAATACAGTGGTTCAGGAGGGAGGAAATGAAGGTGTGGGTAAGGTGTTCAGTTATGTTTTTCAGTAGGATTGGTTTGACTTTGGCAGTATCTGTGATTTGTAAATATCAGAATACTTTGAACACCTTGTTCTTGAGCATTTGACTTTTTCTTTTGGTTTTCATCAGCAGGTGGAATTTGTTCAAACTTCATAAATCAGCATATTTTTAAAGTATTCCATTTTCAGAGCACTTTTACTTCTTGACTGTGTGTCTATGCTTAAAAATTAGTTTTAGTAAGGTGTCAGAACAGTATGGTTAAGTGTATGTATTACAAGGATTTGGCAACAGCAGTAGTCTGGTATTTTGTCATTCATCATATCTGTTTTCTCTCCCATACAAAGCCTCCCAGAGATGATTAAGTTTAAGTTGACATGATATGAATGATTCAAATTTTGGACATCATGTTGAATTACTTTGTCGCATCATAAATGTTAAAATCTGCAGGACGCATGTGATCAGGCTGAAGTCAAATAGTTTTTTGTAACCGTTTATGTTTGTCATAAATATCTATTTAATACATTTGCAATCAGTAATTAGCTTTGATTGGCTTGAGTTTTCACTGTTATGGGTCCTGGTGGTTCCCCTTAAATCTCATGATGCTGAAGCTCTGGTCTTTTTCCAGTGAAGCTCCACCTCTTATTGCAGCTCTGTGGGTGAAGCTTTGTTTCCAAAATCTTTTTGTAAGCTCAAAATCTTTTCCAGCTTCAGTATAACCCTTGGTATAAGCATATGTCTTGTTACTTTTCTATTGACAGCTTAACTCCCCTCTTATCTGCCCATTCTTCCTTGTTTTTATCCTTTCTTTTTTAAGTGCTCTAAATTCCAACCCCTTACCCAAAAAACAAGGTGATTTCTTCATGCTTGGTTCAGCCTGTTCAAATATATATTTATCATTCTGTGGGGTTCCATTTACTACTGAGCACTCACTGGAATATGCTGTACCTACGTCAATTTTGTTGTACAGTACAAGATAAGGTCCTTTATTGATCCCACGGTGGAGAAATTTCACTGCTCAAGCGCAAAGAAAAGAAATGAGCCATTAAGTAATAGAGTCAAAACAAACTCAAAAAACAATATTGTTCAATAATAAGAGAGAAGAGAAACAGTATTTACTGCACAGCCTCACCATGTTTGGGCTCAGCAGGGGGCGGAGGTGTTTGAGGTAGCTCCTCTCCAGTGCCTTCGTCAGGTGAGACATTAAGGCCACAGGTCTGAAGTGGTTGCACTTCTTGGGAAGTTTTGGGGACTGGATCTCCACAGTTCATGAACTCTCTCCTGGCTCAGGCTGAAGTTGGAGCAGACCACCTGTCAGAGCTGGAGGGGTCTGGAGCTGATGCCATCAGGACCTGTGGGTTTCCTGGCCTTGATCTCCTGAAGCTGTGGCGTGGTGGAGGTGTTGATGTTGGTGAGGGGGCGTGCAGGCAGTCTGAAACTCAGTCTGTTAAACTGGCCCACAAAGTACCTCCCAGTTGTTGGTGTCTAAACAGCTCCTCAGTGCTTCTCTGTCTTGTTGGGGGGGCTGTGTCTTCACCATAAGTGTGTAGATGGACCAGGTTCTGATCTGAGCCGCCCAGAGGAGGACTGATGAGGGTTGTACCGTTTGTCCTCCACAAACGCTACTCCCCCGCCCTTCTTCTTACCACTCTCCCCATCTTGTTTAGCAGAGACCTCACGTTTCCTGTGTTAACAGGTGGAAGGCAGGGTTTACAGTTTCCCCTTAATTTATCCAGTTTAATAAGAAGCCCTTCTTTCCACAGACATATCTTGTATGCTTGTTCGATATCAAAGTAAACAACAGGCCTTTCCTGACTTCCAGCTGCCGACTCAGCACTGTGTCCATTGTTCCTCTCCCACTTTGATAGATAGCAAAGACATCTTTACTCTTTAGAACAGAGATTCCCAAATTGGGGGTCCCGACCCGCCCGAGGGGTTGCAAGACTCTGAGGGGGGGGGGATTGTGAGATGACTTTCAGAATCCTCCTGAGGTGATTACAACAGATTAATGACAGTATCGTTTGCAGGTGAAATGTCACTTTACTGCCCCACGGTAAACATCTCAGGTCACACAGTGTTCTGTGAATCTGTGTGTTCATATACAACAAAACCCACTGTGGGTTTTGTTTACAAATGACATGAGGATTGTCTGATAAGTGTGAAAGGAATCTTTTGAACTCTCGTCCATGAGCAGCGAGGCTTCTTGGTTTCCTCTGCAGAGTAACTGTAGAGAGCCACAGCCCATTCCTGAGCGTTGATCCTTCCTCAACTTAACTTGGTCTTCTGAAACAACTGGACGTATTCCCGTAATGACTCCTTGGACCATCTGTCTTATGTAGGCTGATCCATTTTGTAGTATTTTAGCATTTTTAACTCTACCCAGCAGCTTCTTTCTATTGATTTTGTTCATTAAATTAGGTTAAAATCACCTAAATGTGCACCTTCTTAAGAAAGATTGATGATGACATGTTCCACACTCTGTGATTCAACTTAGTTTTTTCCAGTTAATTTAATCAAAACAGTTGAAAGAGGAGTAATACACAAATAATGACCTGTAACATTTTAATAATAAATAATAGTAATAAATAATTGGTGAAAAGGTGAAATAAAGCAAAAAATATCATTATTACAAATGAAAGTGAAGACAAAGACACACAAGTTGTATTTGGTAGTGATCATTTTCCTACATGCATCTTTCAGTATAAACAAAAAACAATATTTTCCAACTACAAATAAAGCTGCATTCTTGATGTTTCCAGAATAAGAACTGATTATTGTTTTGTTCTGTCACAGGCCGAACGGCGTGGACGACCTGTTGAAACTGGCCAAACAGTTCGACTTCAACATGTTTCATCAGGATGAAGAAGAAGCGGAGGACCAGCAGAGTCTGGAGGACCCGTCGGACGAGATCTTGGACTTGGAGAACGATGATAAAGTCGACCTTTCACCTTCGCTTCCTGGAAACTGCCAACCAGCTGCAAACGTGCAGGTGGATCAACACATGGACGACGATTTGGATTTCCTGTTTGACGGACCGACACAACACGTGAACGGAAATCTGAGTCAGGTGTCGACTTCCAAAGAGGCTTCTGGAAAACTGCCGTCATCCTCACATGGTCCAACTTCTGGTGTTTGCTCCACCAACAGTAAAGGAACTTTGGCAGTCGATGATTTTGAGGATGACTGGGAAAACGATGACTTGCTGAATGACTCTTTGGTTTTGGAGATGACTCAGAACCCACAGATCTTTGCTGCTCCGATGCACTGTTCAACCCAGAAACCACGCAGTGAGTTAAACCATCGACGGGAAAGTCAGTGTGGTTCGGTAAATGGCGCTGCCGGTGGAGGTGTTGGACAATTAACTGTTTCTAAAGTGGAAAAGAACAATGACAGACAACGAGCTACTTTCAAACTGGAGTCTAATCCAGATTTCTCTGTTCTGAGAATCCAGACGGACACATGGACCAAATCAAACGCTGCTGATGGACTCACTGTGAGCAGGTTTTCACCTGATGTGGGTGTTTTAATCAAGGGGGGGTCTCAACATACCTGGAAAACTTCAACAGACTCAGAAACACAGTTTCATCAGAGGACGTCGGCGGCAGGTGTCAGATACAGCACACCTGCTTTTACTGCAACAAGCTCATCGGAGACTCAAAACGCTCAAAGGTTCCCCCAAAAACCTGCAGCAGCTTCAGCCCGTGTCACTGAGCCGGCTGCCGGAGACGTCCTGGACGAAGACCTGTCCTCGTTCTTCTCTTCAGACCCGGTTTGGGACGACCCGGCTGACGACGACCTGCTGTGTGAAATGTGTGAAGACGTGGAGAACCAGATCCAGATCCAGAGCAGCGTTTCCACCAGACGTCCACCTCCGGTGCTGGACCAGAGAGCAGCTCTGCACCCGGCCAACAGGTCCTGGGACAAGAATCGGGAACCTCCACCCACAAAACAAACAGCGGGCGGAGCCGCCGGGTCGCTGACAGGTGGTTTCTGTGCACAGGTGAACACCCTGACCGATTCTTTCAGGTGCAAACAAGCCAGGAACACTTCAGGATCCACCAACAGTCCAGCATGTCTGCAGGGGAACCCCCCCAGAGACCAGTTCACCTTCAAGAAGCCAAACAACCCAGTTCCTACGGTGACCGACAAAGGTAAGTACGTCCACAAGGGGGCGCTGCAGAGGTTTATTTTGTCACAGAAAACACCACTGATCATGTTAGAGATGTTTTATAGTTCATCTCTAAAGTAGGTGAAGTATTTGTGTCGCGTACAGACTGACAAACACAAACAAAAGGAAAATATCTCCGTCTGTTTAAAAGTTCAGCATTTAACCAGTTAAAAAAACAGGAAATAACACATTTTTATACAGGAAAATAACTTTAACAAGACTCAAATTTAAAAATGAATTTTCTCATCATCATCACACTGATAAGCAACGAGCAATAAGCAACTTTTAGCGATATTATTTAAAATCGGTCGTCTACACAACGTCTTGAGTGCAGCGAGTGTGTATTGGTGCCACTCAGAGTCGATCAATAATGTTTGAGGCGATGTCAGAGAGGATTGATAACGGAGGCGACGAGCTGCAGGTTGTTAAAGCGTTTCTGAACAAAGCGGCAGCGTCACGTGAAGCTCAGCGGGGATGTTTCTGCGCTCCCAGCTCTGACCAGGTGTGTTAAAACCAATTATTGCACTGTTACTATGGTTACGAGTCACTGATCGCCAGGTTAAAGACTTCCTGTTTGTTTTTCCTCAAATTAATTACATTTTTCCTCCATTTTGTCATAGTTGCAGTGGATTAATTTGTTCTATTTAATAGTTTTACGTGTTTTTGTGGATGAAGTCAGTCCTGCGTCCTCTCTGCAGGTAAATGTTCGGCAGCAGAGATCGAGCTGAAGAAGCAGCAGGCGATGGAGCGACGGCGGCAGCGACTGCAGGCCGCCCAAAACCTGCGAGCCCCCACCTGACCGAACAAACCGCCCCCGTAAAACCTGTCCCAGCTCTTTGTTCGTGGTTTCTTCTCCAGCATTTCTTGTGTAAAAGTGTTAAATTAAACTGCTCATGTGCAGATTTTTATATCGTGTTTCTGTCAGTGTTTGTTTTTTAATCAAACCATGACACCAAACCTGAAAACGAACCCCCCGAAAAGACCTGAACATTTTATTTTTTAACTTTGGATAAAAGAAGACGAACTGTCTCCTCTCCAGCTTCCATAATGAATAAAACATTTTCTATCTCAAAATGCTGACAAATCCTTTAATGCCGGATTATTTCCTGACATTACTTTAATTATCTGATCTGTCTGAAGGACTTGTGAAATATTTTTTAATCAAGCTGAGCTCATGTAAATCTTTTGTGCATAATATATGAAAATCTGTCACTTTTATTTGTGTAAATTTGGAATCTGTAAATAATTTTCTTGTAATTAAAAGATTTTAAACGAATCAGTTGGTAAGTTTATTAGCATGCTGGCTAACAGTTTTTTTTTTTTTTGTGCTAAGCTAGGCTATGGTGGTTTGATTATTTTCCACAACGACAGATTGTGTTGAACAGTCGGATTTATTTCTCGTTTCTCTCACGAGGAGTCGGTTTGTTACGCGACCGTCCAAACTGATATTTAGATTTATTTTATGTGAAGTGTTTTTTAAGCTTTTATTATTTATCGTGTTGGTTTCACCCGTCTGCAGGAGAGCATCAGAAAACACAAACCAGCTAATCTGACAGGTTTTAATCTGTTTTATTGGTTTGTTTGTTAGTTTGACGTCCAAATATTAAAACTAATATTAAAAGACTTTAATCGCTGAGATGATTTATTCTGTCTGTACTCGGGCAGAAAACATGATCATGTAATCTGAATTATTTTAAACTTTAACTGATCCCAAAATTTGGTGCAACAGACAAAAAATATAATTAAATTTGGACTAAAAGGCTTTCATCTGCCTTTTTTATGAACCATCAGGGCCGTACTTGATGTTAATTAAACTAAAGATTAATATATACAGCAGCACCTATCAATCTATGCACACACACATTTAAAATAAAAAGATTACTGGATTGTACCTTTAGTGTCTAAAGTTTTATGTTTTTATTCTCAGCCGGTGACGTTCTTCATTTAAAGTCCTTAAATTAACAAATAATCAATAGAATTTGAATATTTATTTTTATGATTTAGAAATCCACCAACAGGAGAAATTATTATTCAGATTACATTTTTTCAGCCTTTCAGTCCTTCAGTTTATTACACGATTCACTTCCTTTTTAATGAATCAAATAAAATCCATGCAAATCCAAAAATCACGAAGTACAGTTAAAGTTTTAGATACCTGTAAAAATAATACTTGAATATGAAAATACTCCATTACAGGTCAAAGTAGTGAAAATTATTTTAGTATTGTTACAGATTTACATAATTAAACTACTTCAGAAAGTGAATGTAAAGTTTAAATCCGATAAAAGTCGTCCCCTCCACGTTAATAAAGGAAATAAACAGTTAAATAAAGTCGGGCCGGCGGGGGTCACCTGTCCCGGGTCAGGTGGTCCGGCCCGGCTCGTCGGCTCTCATTAACAGTCTGGCAGCTGTCTGATGGAGCCGATATCGACCCGGCAGGTAAACCGAGCCGCGTTATCAGCAGACAGGTGTGTAACTGAAGTCCAGCGAATCACAGGCGCTCAGATGTAATCGGCCTCGGTTTAATCACGCTGCCTTTGTCCCAAAACGTACTCCGGGATTCACTTTACTCCATTTGTAAAGGAAATTTCTCTGAAGTCCGTCCTTGCCGAGAGAGGTCGTTTTTTTAATTATAAAGCAGCAGCGTTTTCTTAGTTTTTACCTGCAGATTTGAAGCTGATCAGTTTGTGTTTTTAACTGCAGCTGATGATGTGACTCCTTCAAAATAAACTTATAAAAATATAGAAACAATCAAAACTCTTTAGTGCAGCAGAGAAAAATAGATTATTTATTGTTGATAGATGATTTGCTTCTTCCAGCACAGTAAAACTTTATTAACACACGTTACAATTATTCACACCATCCAGAGGAAAAGCAGAAAAACATCTGAGATCAAATGATTTTACAGGAAAAACATTTATTGATTAATCGTCTGCCGATCGATCGATGCTTCTGTTTAAACTGTTTGGTCGTTTAGTTTATAACAAACAGATTTTTTTTTAACCTTCATGTGTAAAAATCAAAAAGCTGTCAGATAAACGTACGTAAGGATCGAGACTTTTTATTTGTAGTTTTTATTATTACAGCAGCAACAAAACAGGAAGTGGATCAAACTAAAGTGGGCGTGGCCTGCCGGTGGTGAAAATCGCTGTTTGATATCAAACCAATCAACCACTTTGATTATCAATCATCTCGATCGCCTCAGCTTCAGATCTCTGTGTTTTCTTTTCTTTTCTTTTCTTTCTTCTCTTGCAGTCGTCTCGTTTTAAAATGGAAACACCAAACTCCATAAAACTGATCAATAATCAATTATAGACTTTACTGATCGATGAGGAATCATTCAACAAAACACTGAAGAGTCGATTATTTCCACTGAAACCAGGAGAGTTTCTCACCGCACGTCAAAACATTCACGTTTAAACAGCAGAGATCGAGCTCTAACACACACACACACACACACACACTTTGTTTCTGTGTGTGTGTGTGTGTGTGTGTGTGTGTGTGTGTGTGTGCTCCTCCACCTACAACAACATGGCTGAAAGTGTTTACAGCGGCTCCTCTTACCTGCAGGTGAAATGAAGTTACCTGAGAGTTCCCCTGAACTCTGGGTGACCCCGCCCACATTAATTATTCCTCGGCCAATCACAGTGACAGGTGAGAGGACAGGTGGGCGAGCGTCCAGCTTTTACCCACGACATCCTCGCTGATAAAGAGTCGGACGGGTTTCACTCGGAGGCCGTTTTCTGACGGAGCCGGAGGTCATTTAAGACGACAGGAAGGAAGAGACGCAAACACGGCGAAGGTTTCAGAGTCGCTAAAAAAAGGAGAGTTTTTCCTGTTTCCAAATCACAAACTCTAAATAAATAAAGTTTCATACAAAAGCTGCACATTATTCGTGTGAGTAAAATCAGAAACAGACGACGTTGAGGAGAGTCCGACGCCGCCCTGACCTCCAGCGTGGAAGACCTTCAGGTTGTTGATGTCTCCTTCACAATAAAAGCGCGGGGAAAAACCAAACAAGCTTTGAAAGCGAAGACGGATGACGGAAATGTTTCGGTTTTTGTCAACGGATAAAAAAATTGATGATCAACTGAAAATCAGACGGGTGGAAAAAGTGAAGTCTGATGATGATGTTGGCTAACGTCACCGTTTTTTTTATTTACATCTTCAGTCCAACTGTGACAACAAAACGGCCTCAGGAGGGAAAGTTCGCGTCACTTTTCTGGGAATGAGAAGAAATTTATTTATAAATCTTCTGGCTCTCGGACGACAAACGGACTAAATCTGCTCTAAAGGAAGAAATTCTGATGGAGATAAGCAGCAGGTGGCGCTAAAGCTCCAGTCAGGTGCAGTTAAACTGACGAGAAAGGCGACAAACGTAAAAGATCTCCAGTGAAAAAAAAGGAAAACGGTGGAAAAGTGATGTTCATCCACCTCATCCTCGCTCATTTATTCACTGAATGTCTTTTCACTGTCACATTTTTCTTTTATTGATACAACTTATTGCAATATTTCCACTTTTTTTTGTATTTTTGGTATCTTGTACTCACAAATTGAAAATGTGCAGAAACGTGTGTTTGATGAACGTGAACTACATCTTTTTTTGTTTGTTTCTTGTTAAAGGATTTTAACTTCAGCACTCAAACTTACTGAGTGTGTTAAATGCTCACACACAGCTGAAAATGTAAAAATAATTCAAATTCATTACATAAAACCCTGTAATATTGTTTATTTAAAAAGAAACTACCAGAAAGTCTATTTTTAATTCATCTAAAGGCTAAAAAATTAATAACGTCTTTGGACATCTTTTGTTAATTTTCGCTTCTTTAATCCCCCCCCCTCGTAACCATGGTAACAACAAAAATTAGAATAAAACGTAAAAACGAATTAATGATCAATAATCATATACTTAAAAACTGATCAAAACAAAAAGATAATTTAATTAAAAGATTTTGTCATATGGAGGCTTAATTCTGCTGCTGATCATTAAAGATTTAGTCAAAATAATAAAAGCTTACCATGATTATTATTATTAATTATGAAGGGGAAAGTCGTGATTAAACAACAAACATTTTAATTTAAAGTGGCAGAACTTCTCTTCCATATTTATTTCTCTTTTTCATTATTTCATCACGTCATGTGGACAAACGTATGTGGACACCAGGAAATTATAAACATTTTTAAACATTTATTATATTTATCAGATCAGTTTCTTCATGGAACAAAAAGAGGTAAAATCCTCACACTGTTAGAAATGTATTTAAAGTTTAATGAACTTACACTGAAGATTTTTTTTTTTAATTGTGTGTCTGTCTAAAATGTGACCGTGTCCACAAACTTTTGGTCACCTTCGTCTCCAGGTGAGTTTAACCTGCGGCGTCACGCTGACACCTGCTGGTGGAAACACAGACCTGCAGCTTCTCAAGCATTTTAATGAAAGTCTCAGAAAAAGTAATCAAACACTTTTTCTTTTTACTTTGTAAGAATCACAACTTTAATTAAATACAGTTTCCTCAGTTACTTTAAAGAAAATCTACTTAAACTAATTTCTTTAAATGTTCAGGACACTCTTCTGGTCTGTATTAAAAAAACCCCACCAAACTTCAGGAACAAACGAGACTTTGACGACGTCTGTAACAACTTTCAAACAGTTTATTTCTCATTTTTCCATGTATGAAGTTTCAGTGACGCAGCAAAGATGAAAACAGGAGTAAAAATCTAAGACTGAGTCCATGTTGCCTCCATCACAAACGTCCCTTTAAACCAACAAAGAGCTGAAATCAAACGAGCAGGAAGCTTCGACACCGACCGTTTCAAACAAAAACTAAAGAGTGAAGAGAAATCAAAGAGTGAGCGGCAAGCGACTAAAATTACAGTTTTTTTTTTTTTTGTCATTTCCGTGTTTTCAACCTTTTATTGGCAACATCTACGTGCTTGAAATGTTTGTGTTTTATTCATCACCATTATTATTAACATGTAAACACAACATGGTCTCGCTCAATTTCATGAAATGAGCCAAAACTCTGAAATGCAAAACGAATGAAATCCTCAGTGATACACGATTTGATAAAAACACAACGTCCACGTGTTTAAAATATGAAACTATCACAGCGAAATAAACAAGCTTTTTTTTATATTTTAAGGGTTAACTTCTGCTTTCCATGATCTCAAACTACTAAACATGCACCAGAAAACTGCAGATTTTCTATTTTAGTGAATAACTGTAGAAAAATTCAAATATGCAAGTGGTCAAACTGAACCGGAAACACGATCACACTCTTCGTTAGCATGCACAGAATATATTTGCATCTGCAAGACATTTCGCTCATTTCATTAAATTCTGAGACCCGTCTGGTAAACTCGAGCTTCGAAAAAAGAAATCAAATAAAATAAGTTTTAATCGAACCTGATCTACATGCGACGGGCAGAAGAAAAAGAAAAAGAAACAAAGGAGATCAGATCACACGTCATGCAAACACATCACAAGTCGTCCGTTTCAGGTAGAAAAGTTTTCTGCAGCGCCTCGAGAAAAATCAACCGTTCAGTTTTTCTCCTCCTCGGCTCAGAGAGAGACGCACCCCGACAGGAAGTACCCCGTTACCCCTCCAAACTAAAACTAAATCTCACAGACTCGTTTGAAACTCAAAGTGTCTTTTTCCACAACGATCAGCGGCTTCTAACGCGACGCCAGAAATTTATTTATCTTTCTTCAAAACGTTCGGTTTCACAGTAAACGTTTCCGCGAAGCAGGTTTCCATCTTACTCATCGTTTCTCCTTCCTCATGCTTAAAAACACAAAAGAGCCTGAAAAAGCAAATCTGTCGTTTAAAAAGAAAAAAAAACACATTTTTCTCTAAATCGAACCAAACGTGACGTGAAATGAAGCCGATCTTTGAGTGTAAATAATTCAATACTCCAGTAAGATAAATGCATTCAGTAATACAGTTACAGCTCTGAAACAAAGACACAGATTTCACCTGAACGTCAGAAAAGTCTCGTTGGCACTTCATGCTGTTTGTGTTGTTCTGAAATCAAGTAACATCAAACCACCAAAGTTCACCGTCTGTGAGAGAGACTTTATCTGATCCTCAGAAAAAAAAACAAAAAAAAACATGACACCTAAATAAATATAAAAAACCCACATACCTTGAAAAACCAGTACAGAACACACACACACATTCACACACACACTCTCTCTCTCTCTCACACACACACACACACACACACACACACACACACACACACTCCAGCTTTCCTCCACCAAACTGAAAGCGTCGCTCTGCGTTAAAAAGCCGTCCGTCAGCCGCCGGAGAGCGACGTCGAGTCACTGAGTTCGATAATACTTGGAGAGTTTGGCTTCAGAAGGCTCGGGGGGGGAGGGGGAGGATCAGGGGAGGGAGGGGGGGGAGACGGGGGAGGGGGGGGGGGTCACAGAGAAATACTTGCATTGAAAACAGACAGAGCGGTTTTTTTTTTGTTTTGTTTTTGTTTTTTGCTGGACGACGTCTTCGAGCAGATCTTCGGTAAACGGAGGACGGAGCGAAGCCGTCAGACGTCGACCACCATCTTTTTGTGAATGTCTAATCCTCCGACCACCTGCGGGGGGGGGGGCAGAGGAAGTGATGTCACAACGTGGACGAACAGACGTTTGAGTGAAAAGGATGATGTCATTGTTGTGTGTCGATAAAGTTTTGAAAATCACAGAAACGTGGTCGGACAGATCGTATGACTTTTTTTCTTAATTAATCCAGAAAACACGTCTAATCGATTTACTGAGGCTCATTAACGGTCTTTATTATTTTCATTTCGTCTTCTTCTGTAGTGTTTTCTTGTATTTTTATGTAAATGGCTGCTTCGTTTCTCTCTCAGGATAAATAAAGTCGTCTGTCTGAGTTTATTTTGTTGGTTTATTTTTTTTGTTTTTAAGCTCAAATTCTCTGTTTGTCTCATCTGAGTTAAAACAGGATGAATTTCAGGGGGGTTTTTTTACACTAAATGTGAATGTTAAGTTGAGGTAATCGAGTATTTCCCGTAAACGACTGATGATAAAAACAGTTTAAATGTTTCTAACATCCTTATATTTTTGTACATACGTTCTATCAAAGTGAGGCGAAACGTGTTGATGTCACTATAATTTAATTCGCAGTAACTGAATGGACGCATTACTGCCCCCTGCTGGACTGGACTCTGAGGGCCTGGTACTGAGCCCTGAGGAACACCCGGACGTTTTGGACCCGGACCGCTCGTACTTACGGCGCAGAACTCCTCGAAGGATATCCTGCCGTCGCCGTCTTTGTCTGCGTTGATGATGGTTTTGTCGACGATCTGCTGGAGCTGGGTGTCCTTCAGGTTGTTGCCGACCATCATCTTGAGGACCTGGAAGAGCTCGCCGTTGGATATGTAGCCGTCTTTGTCCATGTCGTAGATCCTGAACGCAACTGAGGAGGAAACACAGTCGTGAAATATACATCAGTGTTCGATAAATCTCATTTTATTCGTCCAAACATGAACTAAGTGAGATAAAATAAAAATAAAACTTACAGCGTAACTTCTGCTCTTTGTCGCCTTTGACGCTGAACTGGGAAACTCCTTCAATGAACTCTGTTAAAGAGAAAAACAAACTACAGTTAACAGAAAATAAAAACAAATGCAGATTAGTAGAACTACCTAAATACTACATTAGTACTGTTGTATATACTTTACTTTGTATTTTCAGCTCCACCAAACATCTGAGGGAAATATTCTACTAATGACGTTCATCCGTAATAAAATATAATCCAACTTTATATTAAAAACACTGATGGTGGCTGTTCTTCCTGATGAACATTTTACTCTTCATACTTCTGTACTTTTTCTAAAACTTGTCATGTTGTAAAAGTTTTTCTATAAACAGAGAAACAGTTTTGGTTATTCAGGATAAATAAAACTTGTTGAATTTTTAAATGATATTTTGTTTTAATGAGAAAAATATCAAAATATCTGTGAGGAAATTTATTTAAATCTGACGAAGATTTGCTTTGTTTTCTTTTCTCCTATTTTTACTCCAAGTGACAAAGTGTGATAAATAAAGTGTTCATTGCAGAAACGTGGAATAAAGTGACTTAAACATAAAACTTAGTACAGGATGATTCATATTAACCCTTTAACCCCTGAGCCCCCAAACATCTTATTGTAAGGGCTGTACAAGCTTCAGAAAATGTGCTAGTAAACTGTACTTTTGCTCTTTTTT
>JAOXYL010000065.1:620656-635672 GCA_028564955.1 Terapon puta
TATATATATATATATATATATATATATATATATATATATATATATATATATATATATATATGTATATGTGTGTGTGTACACACATTGGAATCAATGGGTCTCTGGCCAGGCTCCAACCTGATACACAATGTGTCATTGTGGGGTTTCCCTCTTCAGCCAGAACTAATTGACAGCATCTCTGATCTTCCATGCCCAAAGTACTTTCAGCTCCATCCCTTTTTCATATGGAAGCCAGAGAATGACAATCTAATGGGAAGGCTGAGGAACAATGACACTCTGCCATGTATTGAGGTACTGGTAGACCTCAGGTCATTGTTGCCATCAGCAGACAGTGCTATCTGCTGTCATCTAGGCTGTGCTGCAAAGTTTGCCGGAAGAGGTGGTTTGCTGGCAGCCCTCTGTGGCTTGAAAAACATCCAAAGAGGTTCATCAACTTGTTGCCAGTGGTACTAACCTACAAGGAGGCAATCTGTAAATCAGTCATGGATGAACTCAGGTATACAGGTAACTCACCCACCGATATGGCGAAGCAGATCATGGAGATAATGCATCGAAATATGAACGTGCACACTTGGCCTATCTCCTCAGCTGCTAAAACATCATGGATGGTGAAGCTGGAAAGTTTGGCCAAAGGACCATCACGCAGTTCATAAGACAGGAAACACAGCCAGCTCCCTTCGGAGAGTATGATGATCCACATGGCTGGAACGGGATCTCTGTGTCTGCACACTACCTGACTGACTGCCTGCCGCACGAATACCAACACTAGGAGAGTGCCATCAAAAAACTCATGCAGTGCACCTTTGGACAGGCATTTTGGTCAGACCACACCCATAAAGTTGCGAGGAAGGTCACCTTTTCATCCGGGACCATGTCATCTATGCTGTCATGAACAAGAACTGGGTGGTACTTTCATGGGTTATGGTGCAGTCTGAGACAAAGGTCCTTGAAGCCCCTTTACGAGGGACTGGCCAACCACTACAGTAATACAGACATAGAGAAGGCAAAGTACCAGTGGGTAGACAGGTAATGAATGATCAACCATCTTTTGACTAATCACTTGCATCATTTTGGTAATCTTTCATTTAGCACATTCCAGTGCTTGTCAAATTTCATATTTTCAGTTTGATGGTGGATGATATCTTTGTATTCAACTGGCACACAAGATACTTAATTTTTATAGCTGAATACACTGACGGACACATTGTAATTCATACAACATAAATATATTTTGTTTTCTCTTCTTTCAGGGATTGCTATGCACCATTTAAAGTATCAGATTCTCGTGCAGGAGAACATCTGAACTGGGACACTTGGAGGACAACTGATGCCATTGTTGCTGAGGCCACTTCTGTAATTTGCTGAACACCTGTGCATTAAGTTCCCACTACACTGCAAATATGGCCATGTTTTGGATCAGGAGGACCTGCAGAGGCTTAAAGACGCTTATATCTTTTGCCAATCCTACCAAGCAACACATCTGTGAGCACTGCAGGACCAAGATCCCACAGCCTGGGGAGCTGACTAAGAGTGGAGGGAGGGTTCCAGCTCTTTTACCTCACTGCTGACCCAAATGGTGTCTCTCTCTTCAAGCCCTCTATGTTAAAAAGCTGGCGGATTCAGCGAATTCACATGCTGTGAGGCTGCCTGAGTGATCCAGAGGTGGAGGGAGGAATCTTATACACGCATGATGGAACAATACAGCTGAATCACGTGCAAGATGAAGGGGCTAAAGTTCCTGTCTGGATCCCCATCAGAGGCACATCACAGCAGGAGGGTTACCACTTCCATCCTACAGGCTCAGTGGGTTACTGGAACATGCGTTTCTCCAGAACTGTTTCAAGCTCAGGGGATGACAGGAGTGGCATGACAGGCTCTCTACCCACCCATTTATCTTCCCCAAAGCAGTGCGCCAACTGCCCAGTCTGACCTTTCACAGCTACACTCTGTGGACCCACCTAAGTCATTCCACTTCCCTGCCTGTCCTCCTGCTG
This sequence comes from Terapon puta, assembly GCA_028564955.1. Taxonomy (NCBI): domain Eukaryota; kingdom Metazoa; phylum Chordata; class Actinopteri; order Centrarchiformes; family Terapontidae; genus Terapon; species Terapon puta. The sequence goes on from JAOXYL010000065.1 coordinate 622,651, forward strand.
ATTTGCCTGTTGAAACAGATGTGACTCCAAGTCCCACTCGAAAACTCAAAGCAGAATCAGGTAAGACAAAGTAGTGACAAAACAGAAGCAGTAGCACCTGAATTCGGTTCCTGTTCATTTAAAAAAAATGACAAATCAATATGTAGTATCTTTTTTTTTTGTTAGAGATGTGACAATAAAGTTAACATATTTGATTTATTTGAATAGATGTTTGGCAAGTGGCATGGAAATGATTTATGTATTTATTAACTTTCATTCTGGCTTTAATTATTATAGGAGTTGCATTCCCGCCACTTCTGCCACTGCTGTCCTCACCCGCTGGAAGTCGTACTGGACCTATAAAAACTGGTGGGAGGGTGATTGTGTTGGACCACAAGGGCAGCCCGACCCTATAAAGAAAGCTATCAATGAACTTCTCAATAAGCATCGAGGGCAGAAGGACATGCTGAAGCTTGTGGACCAGGACTACGCCACCCGAGTTCACAATTCCAGTAAAGACACAAATACCGTGTTGCATCTGACAACTAAATTACACATAGCACACTATGTAAAACACCTGAGCAAGCTATTAAACACCAGCTCTTCTGCTCTTCTATAAACATCAGTCCAGAACAGTTGATGATGGTTCCTCAATTAATTTCTTCTATCAGCAAGGCCCTGTCAGATACTTATACTGCTCAGCCAAAGTTTTTAAAGCTTATGATGCTGAAGGTCTAACTATTGAAAACTAATTCGTTTTGGCCAGGGGATGGGTCTAATCTTGATGAAAAAGTAAAGTGCAATATGCTGGTTGCCAATGGTGTTTCGGAATGAATCTTCCCCTATTTTTGGAGTAAGCAAAAATTTAAAACCAAAGAGAATCCTCACCACGCCTTACTGTAGCTGAGAATTCAACAAAAAGTCATTGACCCCAGGGGACGGAATTCCAGTGATCAGACTTTTGTGCTTCCCAGACTTTTCCTCTCCCACCCCAGATGTTGATTCAACTTTTGTGATCCCTGACTTTTGCTCTCATCCCAGGGAATCGATTTGACTCTGGTGAAAAGCCATGTTGCTACTGGATTGCCACTCACCCTCTTCATGCTGAATTTTCACTTGACTTTAGAATAGGCAAAACCTTCACCAAAAACAATATGGACTGAAATGCCATGACACATGTGACAGAAATTTGTGCTCTACAGGTGATTGAGGTCCAGTGATCTGACTTTTGTGATCCCCTGACTTTTCCTCTTGCACCACAATTTGATGGAAATGTTTTGTCTGAAACAAAACGCTTATGGTAAAATAAATATGGTAAGTACTGTCTCCAAGCTGGACTGACTGAACTTTGGATAAAGGTAAATGGGCACACCTATTACATGCATAGCATTGACACTGACCTTGGGAGGATTTTGCAGCTTTTCCATCCTTCTGGGTGAACTTGGATGTTTTCGCTGTGCCTCCTGTGCGGCACCCAGGGATTCTTTAGGTAAACGGCCTGAGAAACGCTGATTCCTGCTCAGACGCCGCCTGGGTACACACAGCCGGTGGGAGGACTCGACAAACCTTTTTTTTTACGCGAATCAATAAAAAAAAGCTTTATATTCACTGTTAAAGACCACAGAATATTAAAGGAAACTCAACCTTTTTTTTTACTGAAGTTTAGAAGTATCAGTTTGTGTGATGAGCAGCCTCTCTGATAAGACAGTTCACACCTGAATGCCACATGAGGTACACAGAATTATTTATATTACAACATTAAACTATATATCTAGAATATGAAGTTCTGTGATATAGATCACAGGATTTAACGTGTTAACACAGGACAGAGCTGTGCGGAGAAGACATCCTGCAGTTTGGGAAGTACGAGGTCAGAATCAGAGGATGATCAGCTAGTCGGTTTGTGGCTCTCGTGGCTGGCAGCAGAGATGATGTGGCAGCTTTGAAGCCTTCGGCCTCTCTTACACAAACGTCACCTGCTGAGGTCACAGGTGCTGCTGGGAACAGTGTACGGGCTGCTGAGTTTCATGGACTACAGTGTCCATGACTACAGTGTTGCTGTGGTCGCACTAAATTCTTACTTTTTCTTACTGTGAATGATAATGATATGTTTTATGTTCTATTTACTGTATTGAGGGACATTTTTCCGCCTGCAGAGACAAGTCAGTGCCTGGCTGACTGAAACCGTGAGCAGAGAGCTCACAGTAAGTTTTTAAATCTTTTTGATTTCTTTGTGCGTTAGAGATATATTGAGTCACATCCAAAATCTTAATGGTTGAGTGTGTTTCTGTTTCTCTCTCATCAGGTCAGCCATCACATCGTCCTCCACAACTTCCTGCTCACAACAGAGACCTCAGTCAGCAGTCTGCTCGGAGCAGTAGAGGATCTGGATGAAGACGTAGCTGGAGTCAGCCGGTCTCTGGTCAGCCTCCATCCCTGGCACAACCCCACGAGACAAAGGTTTCTACAGCTTTAGTGCTGAAGGTCTGACAAATACAAACATGGCCTTGTAGGAAGGCCAGAGGAGACGGTAGAGGAGAGGGGACAGCAGAAAAGAATAAGGACAGACTCTCGGCAGACGGGCTGCATGTGTCGGTTTGTAAATTGCGATTAAGTAGACAGACAGTCCTCGCGTTCACTCAGTAGATTCATACATGTCATGTATATTGTCACCTCCTCTACATCACTCTCTGGTGGATCCCTCTTTTCAAGCTCCAGACCCCCAAATAATTGTTTTATCAAATACATACTATTTGTGGAAGAAGTATTCACATCCTTCAAGTACTAATACCACAATGAAGTACTCAACTACAAGTAACTGTACTGAAAACCTCGCTCACTTAACAGTGTGTGTGTATATTGTGCCAATGTGAAGTATGGAGTTTCATAAAATGGAAATACTGAGGTGAAGTTCAAGTAGCTGTAATCTGTACAGTGTTTACTGTGTTCAAAATAGTATTTGTGACACTGCACTTTGGGCTCTGTGTCCAGGTTGTTTTAATAACCAACACAGTTTATTCAGTCATGTCTGCATGTTTCATGAATGTGTGTGTTATTTCATTCATCAATAAAAGTCAATAATTGAAAGAATGAGAAAACTAGTCTTGCTTTTATTTGTCTTATAATGAAATATTTGTCTTATGATGAAAAATATGGTATCTAAAACACTATACTCATCTATCTGTCACTACAGTATAATCATAATGAGAGAAAAAGGTGAACAACAAAGTAGGATTCACCCTTCTTGGTTCCAAATACTTGAAACAACATCCAGGTAATAATTTTTAAATAGTAAAATTACGGATTAAGAGCAAGGTGCAGCAGTACAGACTGTTTCAAGGATGCTGCAGTCAATTCCAACAATACACGACTGGCCCCTTCATGCTCCTCTGTCTTAAGTGCACTAAACTTTTACCTTTCGATGTATAGGGTTTCGCCCGGAAATGGCCTATTCATTCAGGGGCTGGATTTTCTGTTGTGTAGTGGTTATCACGTTCAGCGAACACGCAAAAGGTCCTCAGTTCAAAACTGGCGGAAACAGAGTTCTTTGTTCTTTACCCTGACTATTAAATCAAGCAGTGCTTGGTCAAATTGCCATACAGCAACTCAAAGTACCGGATTGTTTACACAGTGGAATACAACTTGATAATGAGGATGCACAGTGACAATTTCACCTGTAGTCAGGTTTCTAATGGCTTTGTTCACTCACCTCACCTCACTTGGCTTGTAGGCCTTTCTAAGTATCGTTTTTTTGTGACCCTGACGATAAATGGCTCTCAGCATCTGAGTCCATTGGCCCTATTTCGCTTCCCTTTGTCCTTCGACCTCTTTTGGTATTCGTTGATGCAGGATTTGTCCACAAAGGGATGAGAGGGCATTGACGTTGTTCACCTTTTGTGGTCTTGCTGTTTCGCGAACTTTCTTTAGTGCAATTCTGCATGCTTTTTTTTTTGACAGTGCATTGTGTTCTGCATCCTGATTGGCGAAGGGGCTGTATACCATTGTCAATCAATCTCCTCCGCGCCTGTTTCCTGTACAGTACAGAATGCGTTCAGCTTGGCACATTTACAGAAATCTTTGAAACAGGTTTTGATCTTTGGTTTCATTCTATGATACTCTACAAAGTTTTGAACTTTGAGAGTGTTTAAACAAGAGAGAAAAGTGAGAAAATGTTAATGTCTGTCTGAGAAAAGAGTATAAAGTGTGTAGTGAGGGATTTTAAAGCCTTAAAACATCTATAAAAATTGTAAAAAATAAAGCTGACTACTTTGCGGATTTCACCTATCGAGGGTTATTTTTAGAACGCAACTCCTGTCTTCTGTGGCCAGCCAAATTAACGACTGAAAAATGGCCCCATTGAAGAACATTACTCTACAACCAGCCCCGCCCTTGCACTAAGTGATAGTTGGAAGAAAGATGAGCTTTCGACCCCTCACCTGGTAAGTGACGACCAAATCTAAAATGACAGTGTTGGTGACTTTGTTGATTGCTGGAACTATTGATCCAATGAGCTGCAGTTCCGCCGTCTTAAGACAAAGAAAAAATTATATTTTTATGGAAATGAGGAACACTTGAAATATTTTCTTTACAATTTCAAGTTTGTCATATGTGGAACCTCTGGAAATGTTGTTTAGAAGGCTGAGGTTCTGCTTCAGGCAGAAGAGGCATTGTTTGGAATGTTATATTAAAAAGAATGGAAAAACTATGCTGGAATGGGAAATAAGGAATGGTTCATGAACTTACATGTCATCCTGGTGCACGGCCATCATAATCTCTTCTGTAACATTTGAATTTTAGTATAGGTGCAACTACTGGAACTGTTATTCCAAAGCGCTGCAGTTCCGCTGTTGGCCGTGGGAGCACTGTTTTAGCATGTAATTTTAAACACAAAACAAGTGTTACATCCTTATTGGAAAACAGGAACACTACATGAACCTTTATGATATCCTGGATCAGGGCCATCATCATGTCTTCATTGTCATTTCAATTTTAGGATATATGCAACCCCTACAACTGTCAATCCAATGTTAAAGACCATCCGTTGGCCGTGGGAGCACTGTTTTAGCATGTAATTTTAAACACAAAACAAGTGTTACATCCTTATTGGAAAACAGGAACACTACATGAACCTTTATGATATCCTGGATCAGGGCCATCATCATGTCTTCATTGTCATTTCAATTTTAGGATATATGCAACCCCTACAACTGTCAATCCAATGTTAAAGACCATCCGCCATCGGCCGCAGGGGCGTTGTTTTAGCATCTAATTTTAAAAACAAAGGAAATGTGACATCCTCTTAGGTAAACATAAACGGTTCACGGACCTTTATGTCATTCAGGTGTGGGGCCATCATAATCTCTTCTTTATCATTTAAATTTCAGTACATGTACAACAACTGGAGCTGTTATTCCAAAGCGCTGCAGTTCTGCCGTCGGCCGCAGGGCAGGAATGCTACATGAACCTACAGGTCACCCTGGAGCAGGGCCATCATAATCTCTTCTTTATCATTTCAAATTTAGGATATGTGCAACCCTAACAACTGTGGATACAATGCGCTGCAGTCCCACCGTCAGCCACGGGGGCGTTGTTTTAGCATCTAATTTAAAAAACCAAGGAAATGTGACATCCTCAAAGGTAGTCATGTACGGATCTTTATGTTATCCTGGAGCAGGGCCATCATAATCTCTTCTTTATCATTTCAATTTTAGTACAAGTGCAACAACTGGAACTTTTATTCCAAAGCACTGCAGTTGCGCCTTCGTCCACGGGGGCACTTTCACACAATTAAATTTAAAACAATAGAAAAATGACATTTTTAAGGGAAAGAATGAACGTTTATTAGTGGTGGGCAAGTGAAGGCTCATGAAGCTTTGAGGCTTTCCTAACAATTGTGCCGAAAAAGGTTCAAAGCTTCAAGACTTCAGTGACTGTGACATCTGGTGGACAACTGAAGCCATAGCAAACTCTAAGTAGCAAAACTTTCTTCAGCAGCACTGGCAGATGTTGTTGCCGTCTCCAGTGGCACATCTTCTGTCGACCCAGCAATCAGACTGGCACACTCTCGTGTCAGCATTTCTATAGCAGCTTGAGCATTGCTTCTATTAGTAAAGCCAGCCTGTTTAAATCGTGGATCCAAGATGGTAGCCACAGACAGAGAGTATACCTTTTCCAAGCCACTGAATTTTTCATTCAAATTAGTTCTTAAATTATTGGCAAGCGTGGCACCAATACAAGGAGCCATTTGGGCACATTCAGCAGAAATTACATGTCTCAGCATTTTGGCTATTGGAATTGCCTTTGACCCGGACACTCTCCTTTCCTCAGACAGCTCAACAGTAGCCTGAAAGAATGGCCTTAAGACTGTCAGGCACTGGTTGACTGCTGCATAGTCATCAGCACTGAAAGACACTATGTCAGTGGTGAGTGATGCCAGGACTGCCCCTAATGGTTCTCGCTGCTCATAAAGCCTATGGAGCATGGCATAAGTGCTGTTCCATCTTGTTTCGACCTCTTGGACAAGCTTTTTTGGCGGTATGCCCCATGTTGAATAGAGCACAACTTTTCCTTGGCTTTGGAACTAGACTTGAAGTGTGCCACTATTTTGCAGGCCCTACTGCGCATGTTTTCAAGCTCAGAAGTCTGAGAGAGTGATTTTTTGACAATGAGATTCAGCATATGGGCAAAGCAATAAATATGTCTGACATTTAGCTGAGTAACACTTGCAACAATGTTATGAGCTCCATCAGTAACCATCCCACAGACCTTTTCAGTGATTCCCCACTCTGCCATCAAATTTGCAAAGGCATTTGATATATTAGCTGCTGTGTGGGTCAAAGGAAAATACTGCACACCTAAAAGCAGTGGCCAGATCTAGGCTGTCTGATACATAATGGCAAGTGACACCAAGGTATGCATCCATGTTAACTGATGTCCACATGTCCACAGCTGAAGTCTGCTTAATTTCTGCCAAGGCCTTTTCTTTGGTTACAGCCTACCTTGCTTCTACCATTGCCTTTACGGTTTTGCGGCTTGGAATGGAGTATGATGGGTCTAGGATTTTTATGAAATTTTGGAACCCTTCATCCTCAACGATAGAAAAAGGCTGACCATCTTTAACTATCATGTCCACCAAGGCCTCATCCAGCATCTGTTTTCTGGACACTGTGTGGGAGAAAGGTTGCTATATAAATATGATGCACAACTCCTACAATAAATAGACACACACATACATATATACACAGTATATATGTATATATTTAGCTTACTGTCAGGATTTCCAGTATTGACAAGGTCACTGGTTTGCTGGGTAAGATTGTCATCATGCCTGGCATGCAGGTGTCTCAGCATAGATGATGTGTTGTTGCTGTCAGACAACTCTTGCATGCAGAGAAAACACCACACCTACAAGCAATTGTAATTTTGAGACCAATTTAAAAATTAAAAATATGATTCATTTACAAAAATGTATGCCATAAACTGCATTATACCTTATTTGGTGGTATGAGATCAAAATGATCCCAAACTTTAGAATGTTGCTTACTGGTGGTACTCGCCATGAAACTTGCCAAAATACTCTCACTCTCCAAATCTATATCTCCTCACAACCCCATTTTGAAGCATAATGATGCATCTTATAGAGCAGGTATGGCGCCAAACCATTCAAATCTGTCAAAGCTGTCATTGGCTCAGAATGCATTGAAACGCCATTAGCCAATGACACATACTGACAGACTATGAGCCAATGACAAGCTTCAAAACATTTTGAAGCAATGAAACGTGAAGCGAAACAGCAATGACGTTCGAAGCTTTGTACGTCATCGGTCACGTGACACTGGAGTTTTGATTCAAGCTCCGACACAGCATTTCGAATCACTCCACTTCAGGAAGGGTGACACAAGCTCCAAAGCCTCGGTATCATTTGCCCATCCCTAACGTTTATGATACTCTGTATCATTTCAAGTTTCAAGGTTAATATTAAAAACACAGGAAATTTGATGTTTTTACAGGAAAAAAAGGAATGCTACATGAACCTTATCCTGGAGCAAGGCCATGATAATCTCTTTTTTATCATTTCAATTTTAGTACATGTGCAACAAGTGGAATAAAAAACCCCCCACAAAAATAAATAAATAATAAAAAATAAACTAAACAAACTATAAGCAACAATAACTGAGGCTCAATCAACTCAAAATACTCCAAAATAACAGCACAAGCCCTGGTAACTGCTGTGCGCACTCTCTCCATTCTCTTCTCTCCCTGGCCTCCCACAGGCCACTGAATATATTCTACCTGTTGCTCAGTAAAATACCACTGGACCTTACCATCCTCAGTACAGGGGTTAACACTCGAGACATCTCTGACCCTAAACAGAGATAGCACGCAGAATCATAACAAAATGTAACTCACTTTGTTCCCTTTGTTGACATATCCCCCACATGCAATTTCTGTGCAATTCAGAGATCTATATACAAGATATTTCTGTTCTATCGGCCCATTATCCCCCCCTCTCACATGGTACCATCTGTGACATCACTGATGATGTCATCAAGTGTATAAAAGACTAGACTGGTAGGGCGGCCTTCCTTTCAAAATGACTTCAGGCACAGGTAAGCGGGAATCCATTTAGACAAAGAAGACAATTTAATTCAATCACTTGGAAAGCTGGCTGAAGAAACAGGAATAAGAATGACTGAAATACCTACTATGTTTTTCTGTTCTTACTGTTTTAACCAGATTGTAATGGTGATGGAGTTCTCAACAAAATGCTGAAGACTAGTGATGGTGAGATGAAGCCTCATGAGGCATTGAACCACTGGAGCCAATTGGTTCCAGAAAGGGTTCATTTGTCGAAGCTTTAGGCTGCGGGAGCATTGTTTTAGCATCTAATTTTAAAAACAAAGGAAATGTAACATCCTCATAGGAAAACAAGAATGGTTAATGGACATTTCTATCATTCTGGTGTAGAACTATCAGAATCTCTTTTTATCATTTCAATTTTAGTACATGTGCAACAACTGTAACTGTGATTCCAATATGCTGCAGTTGCTGCACGTTTACACATAAATTTAAAAACAATAGAAAAATTACATTTTTAAAGGAAATAATGAACATTTGTTTCATACCGTATCATTTCAAGTTTGCTACATGTGGATCAGGTGCAACTGTTGATTGAAAGGCTACAATTAAGCCGCAGGCCGCGAGAGCGCTGTTTCGCATTTAATATTAAAAACATTGGAAATGTAATATTCGTAGAGGAAAACAGGAATGCTACACAAACCCTCACGTTATCCTGGATCAGGGCCTTCATAATCTTTTCTTTATCATTTCAATTTTAGGATTTATGCATCCCCTGGATCCAATGCGCTGGAGTTCCACCGTCGACCGCAGGGGCGTTGTTTTAGCATTTAATTTTAAAACAAAGGAAATGTGACATCCTTATCTGACAAAAGGAACGGTTCATGGACCTTTATGTCAATCTGGTGTAGGGCCATCATAATCTCTTTATCATCTCAATTTTAGTACATGAGCAACAACTGGAACCTGTTATTCCAATGCGCTGTAGTTCTGCCGTCTGCCGCGGGGGCGCTTTTACACATTTAAATTAAAAAACAATAGGAAAATGACATTTTTAAGGGAAATCATGAACGTTTGTGTTATACTCTGTATCATTTCAAGTTTGCTAAATGTGGATCAGGTGCAACTGTTGGGTTTAAGGCTGCAATTCAGCCGCCACCCGCTAGAGCGCTGTATCGCTTTTAATATTAAAAACAAAGGAAATTTAATATTATTACAAAAAAAGGAATGCTACATGAACCTTTATGTTATTATGGAGCAGGACCATCATAATCTCCTTTATCATTTCAATTTTAGTGCATGGGCAACAACTGGAACTGTTATTCCAAAGTGCTGCAGATCTGCCATCGGCTGCAGAGGCGTTTTTACACATTTAAATTTAAAAACAATAGAAAAATGACATTTCTAAGGGAAATCATGAACGTTTGTATTGCAGGCTGTATCATTTCAAGTTTGCTAAATGTGGATCAGGTGCAACTGTTGGGTGTAAGACTGCAATTCAGCCCCCGGCCGTGAGAGTGCCGGTTCGCATTTAATATTAAAAACATAGGAAATGCAATATTCTTACAGGAAAAAAGGAATGCCACACGGACCTTCATGTTATGCCGGATCAGAGCCATCATAATCTCCATCATTTCAATTTTAGGATATATGCAACCCCTACAACTGTGGATCCAATGCGCTGCAGTACCGCCGTCGACCGCGGGGGCGTTGTTTTAGGATTTAATTTTAAAAACAAAGGAAATGTGACATCCTTATCAGACAAAAGAAACGGTTCATGGACCTTTACGTCAATCTGGTGTAGGGCCATCATAATCTCTTCTTTATCATTTCAATTTTAGTACATGAGCAATAACTGGAACCTGTCCAATGCGCTGTAGTTCCGCCGTCGACCGCGGAGGTGCAATTAATTTGAAAAACAAAGGAAATGTGACATCCTCAAAGGAAAACAGGTATGGTATACAGACCTTTGTCATTCTGATGTAGGGCCATCATAATCTCTTCATTATCCTTTCAATTTTAGTATATGTGCAACCCCAAGAACTGAAGACCGAATGCGCTGCAGTTCCGCCGTCAGCCGCCTGGGGCGCATTTAATTTGAAAAACAACAGAACTGTGACATCATCATAGAAAAAAAAGAATGTTTCATAGACCTTTATGTCATTCTAGTTTTAGGCCATCATAATCTCTTCTTTATCCTTTGAATTTTAGTATATGTGCAACCCCAAGAACTGATGACCGAATGCGCTGCAGTTCCGCCGTCGGTGGCGGGGGCGCAATTCATTTGAAAAACAAAGGAAATGTGACATCCTCAAAGGCAAAATGGTATGGTATACAGACCTTTAGGTCATTCTGATGTAGGGCCATCATATTATCATCTTTATCCTTTCAATTTTAGTATTTGTGCAACCCCAAGAACTGTGGATCCAATGCGCTACAGTTCCGCCGTTGGCCGCGGGGGCGCAATTAATTTGAAAAACAAAGGAAATGTGACATCCTCTAAAGAAAATGGGTATGGGTCACAGACCGTTATGTCATTCTGGTGTAGGTGTAGCAGGGTTTATGATTCCACTTGCCTTCCCTTATCACTGCTTTCCATAATTTATTATCATCTTTATATTTTTTAATTATAATTAATTGTCTGTGGTCAGCTGGGACACTTGTGTGTTTTGGGTGCCCCCTAGCAGGACCCCTGTATATTTGAGAGGTACAGCCCATGTAACATGGTCAGTCTGCTGTTCACTGTCCCATTGGTAGGTCACATTATTGTAAGCTTTCATTCAAACGCTGTATTATAATTTTCCTGTCAGTTGAAAACATTATTTTTCTTTAGTTTATGTTAATCGCTTTTATATTATTCATCGTTACATTCTTGTGAGGAGTTTTGTTAACAATTGTTTAATTTACATGTTTTCTGTGACTTTGCAAGCTAACCTCGTGGGTAAGCTAGGCATTACGTGGCATCAGACATGAATATTTATTTTTTTCATTTATTTTAGTGAATCCTGGAAGTGTTGCTGTGACAAATGTGACCGTGATCTGTGTTGACAGGTACATTTTGGTATTATTTCATTTAAAAATAGTTAATTTACTGTTTTAACATGGTCAGTCTGCTGTACACTGTCCCAGTGTGAATCCTGGACAAGTGTTGCTGTGACAAACATGACCGTGATCTGTGTTGACAGTTTTGAATAAAGATACAAGTGAAAGTTTGGTGACTTTCTTCGGAAACACAACGCAGAAGAGAGAGTGAAAGCCACCACAATGGTGCCATGAGCTGTTCTTCGTCGCGGAGTGTTGCTGTAAAGTGTGTCTGCGGCGCCGGAGCCTCGCCGTTCACCTGCCGTCACGCGCCGGAGGGCGGAGCCTTTGCGACCTGCCGTCACGCTGCTGTGGGCAGAGCAAGCTTCACGACGGAGCTGTGAGTTACCTCTCTGGGTGAGATCCTGCCATGGGTTGCATGAAGAGGACATCGTGGGACAGTGATTGACACACACGGTTGCCGAGTGTTACAACAATAAATGAGATTGTACATGCAGCTTGTCTTTTTCTGCATTAAATTTCTCTTTATTGCATCCGGAAATTAATGAGAATTCCTTTTAGATTTAAGGGGAGACTATAGAGATATAAGAATATTGTTTGGCTTTTGTGGGTTGTTTCAATTGAGAAAATATTTTTTGTAAATTTTTTTAAAGGGATAGTTTTTGTTTTGACTTTGTCAGTTTTTGGTTTTTGTGCTTTTCTTTGAAATGGATAAGCCACAATTTGTCAGTTTTGGGAGGGTTAATAGGACGTGGGTCAGCCCTCCTTTACTTACTGTGGGTGGTCTCAGTGGGGGAAAACAGATGACTTCTACCCCTTGCCATGTTGATGTGAATCAAACAAGGTGTGATGAAATGTATTTTGCTTCAGATGCTGTTGTGGACGAGCCATGTACACTTTCTGCTCCTCAGGATGTGGAGCACATTCCAGTGAATGTTCTCAGTGATTTGGTCAAACAGATAGGGACAAGTATTGGTGAAAATATCGTCTCATGTCTTAGAACTGTTCCTGCTAGTGATGCTAGTGGTGCTCATTTAACTATTACTGATCTGTCTAAGGTTAATATAACAGTTAGCCAGCACAGCTGTGAGCCGCCTCCTTTTAGAGGGGATCAAAGTGACAAAATCTCAGTTACAGAGTGGGAGGACTGTGTGAGGCTCTGAGTAAGAGGGGCATTGAGTTATCTGACCAAGCAGAGGAAGTGCTTAGCAGGTTGCGTGGGAGGGCATGCGATGTAGTCAAAATTGGACTGCGTAGTAAGCCTGGTTTGAACTTGCAGTTGGGTCCTCAGCCCATTTTTGACATTCTCAAGCAGCACTTTGGTGACTCTGTGACATCTTTTATGCTTTTAGCTGATTTTTATGATACCAAGCCGACTCCTGCTGAGTCTGCTGTTGACTATTGGATCAGGCTTAACAAAGCCA
>JAOXYL010000065.1:1543878-1558575 GCA_028564955.1 Terapon puta
CACACACACACACACACACACACACACACACAGATTATGTTGTGCTGAGTGATGTCCGTGTTCAGGAATGTGTGTGTTTTAGGAAAAATAAGGTGGGTCTCTCTCTTTCTTTCTGTGTGTGTGTGTACATGTAATACAAAGGCCTCTTTGTGACACCCCCCCCCCTCCCCCCCCCCCACCTTCAGCAGACAGAGATGTACCTGCATCTCTCCGTCGTACCTGTCCTAACCTGTGAAACCTCTCCGCTCGTTACAGCAGGTGACAGGCGACGCGTTGAAATCAGCTGAACGGCGACGACGCTCGAGCTCAGCCGACCCCCCCTCTCCCCCCTTCTCCCCCCCTCCCCCGGTGACAGACGCCGTTCCCGCCTGACGACATTTTTAGCCGCTGAAAGTGAAATTACTGTAATTTTCCCGGGGAGAAAAAGCTTCTAGCCGCCCGGCTAATGGTCGCCATTACGGTTTCTTTTTCTGACAGCGAGCTGGCCGCAGAAACAGGAAGTCCTCTGTCTGTCAAACTGCGGGGCCCACATGTTCTGGATTAAAAAACACCTGTTTTAAATCAGTGATCATTTAATGGGCTGAAACCGCAGCCCAGAAAACGGGTTATTACGAGCGTTTAGAGCGAACATTAGCGGATCCAATGAAACACAAAACGCCTTTTCAGCTGTTTAAGGACGTAAGGAGGGTTTCTCGTCTCTGGATCAGTGTGATTTCATCCGAGCAGGTGGCCTGGGCTGAAGAAATGTGAGCAGCTATGAAGCATTTTTCTCAAGGCGTAAGGAGGTAAAAGTATAAAAAGAGTAAAGACGTCGGGTTTTGGACTTGGGATCGACGGCTTCAGACGATTAAATGAGACGTTTATCACTCGACCTGCACGTTGGAGATCCAGGACAAAAACAGCCTTTTAAGAAGCTGCAGTGTGTGTGTGTGTGTGTGTGTGTGTGAGAAAAGATCCGCTTTGAACGATTAGCAGAGGTTAAACTTACGTAAATGGATTGAACGGATTTTATTGGGCGACCTGTCGAGTTTGAGGACACAAGATGGCTGCAGGTTCGTTTTAAATGATCCACAAAGTTCTGACCCGATCACGGCGTCAGATTAAGGTCAGAGAATCATCAAAATAAGTCAAATTCCTCCTTTTGGGACGTTTGCAAAGTTTCCCATCAATCCACGAACCTGACGTTACCCTAAACACCTCTTCGCCTTTTCGTAAACACAACAATGAATCAAACTCAGGAAACAACAGAAGGAGGAGAAAAAAAATTGGATTTGGATGAAGTTTGCGAAAACAGGCGATACGACGGCAACAAACAAAGACTCGCCGTTGTTTGCGTTTGTGGCTCTTTATCAAAAGTTTTGCGTCTGGACTGAAATGTTTCAGCCTCCCGGAGCTCGAATCCAAACATCGATATCTCTGTCGGTGCCAAAAATGTGAACTTTAAACGTTTTTAATAACGAGAACAAACCTGAAACACTCTGACCTCCCGCTCGCTGTTTACGTGGAAATGTGTAACTCACAATGCTCGAAATCATCGTCGGTATGTGGGAGAGACGAACAAACACTCAGAGCTCGGAGCTTATATAAACTGAATGACAGGCGCACACACACACACACACACACACACACACTCACACACACTTCATCTCTCTTCATTCAAAGGGCAGAGCTTTCCATAGAAGGAGGGATTGTGTTGGATTGGATGGAGGGAGGGGGAGGCAAGAGAGGGAGGTGGGGGGGAGGCGGTGGGGGGTTGGTACTATGAGTCAGCACACACACACACACACACACACACACACACACAGGTCGTTGTGTTACCATAGAGACAGCCGAGTTGGTCAGCGTAAAAGCAGGAAAGACGCTGCCAGACTGTTAATGTGGAGTCCTGACGGGGGAGGGAGGGGGGAGGACAGGGAGGGAGGGGGGGGGACTCATCAACCTCTGACCTCCTCACCCTCGGCTGCTAATAACTGTTCCTGAGTGATATTTGACCTTTGACCCCATCCAGGTCCAGCACCTGCTCGCTGTTGTTTTGATCTCTGCAGGTTCAAAGTCCAAGGTGTGTGTGTGTGTGTGTGTGTGTGTGTGTGTGTGTGTGTGTGTCGGCCGCATGCCAACAGGTAGGCGGCCGTACACTCAGAGTGAAACACAAAATGGGTCATGTGACTTTTATGAAGAGAAAACGTAGTTTGAAATCGAGTTTTATTCTTTTAACTCTTCGTTAGATTAAAAAAAAATCTTCCTTCATCAGAAACATAAATTAAAAAATAAAACTGTGAACACCAGGAATAGTGATGTCATCAATAATCATATACTGACATATTATTAACGAGTGTTGCTAGTGATCCAATTTCTCTGCATATCAAGTATTTTTTAATAATATTTCTACTTAAGATAAGTAAAGTAAAAGTATTTTAAAATGGTGGCACTATTTAATAAAAATACTTACAGTCATATCTGCCATTTACTCTTTAAGTCACTTATCTGCTGCTGTGACTCTTCATATTTCCTGTGTAATATCAGATTATCTAATGTAATCCTCCAACAGAGGCATGTAAACATAATATAGATCAAACAATTTATATAATCTATTCAATAAATGCAGCCCTCTGTATAAAGCTGACAGTCAGTATTTGACCTCTATATAAATACTTTAAGCTCTTTTACATGCTTATATAATATAATATATATTTATATTTTTTATTTTTCCTTCCTTCCTTTCCTTCTGAAGTCATTTGCTTTAAAATCCTTTGCCAATAAACAGGACTTGTATGTACATTTTCTCTCCATGTGTGAGGGATGGAAATGAAAATGGAAAGCTGTACCTGCAGCGTTCCTACTGTTCCCACTTCCTGTTTGTAACCCCGCCCCCATGAATGCACAGAGAGCGCCAATTTAACGTTTAAGCAACATGTTTATTGAAATAAAATCTGGCTTTTTAGCTGTAAAAAACACAACAAAAGAGAAAAAAATAAGAAACACTGTACATGTATTTCCCCAGAGAAGAACACGATGAAGTGTGACGCCTGCGAGCTCGAGCGCTAACAGGCTAAATATTAACCCAGCAGGAGTGTTAGCAAAGCGCTAACACCAGCAGGAACTCTGCTAGCCCGGTCTGAACTTCAGCTTCATGTATATGATGGCGATGACGGTGAATATGCGCGTGTGAGTCTTTGGTTCAGATATTTAGATGCTTTTTCGATGAAAACGCCCTCGTTAAACACACACACACGACACACACGTTAACGTTGCAACTGGTGAAAAAAAAAAGTACAAAACATTTCACATATATGTACAGTCTGAAAGAAAAAAAAAAACAAAGAAAAAAAACCTCAGTGTGATTGTCTCCTTTTTCACAGTGCACGTGACATTTTCGTTTCCACGGCGACGGAAGCTCGTCACCGCCGCGCGGTTAATGGCCCCCGTCTCCAAACCCCCCCACCCGTCAAAACCCCCTTTTTGTACATTAAATAGAACGGAGCAAGGCACTCTGGGTAAAAGAAGGCGAAAGCGGGCGCCTGGAAAATTACCTGCCATTAATCTGTGCAAACAATTGACTTTTAAACCCTGGTGATTGGGAACACGGCAAAATTAAAAGTCGTATTTCAGCTGACCTGACAGGAGGTGCGGAGGTTAAGAAATGGTTGTATTTAGTCTTAGTGTACCTTTTCCTTCATAGTGTAGTAGCTTTTTACAACCCCCCCCCCCCTCTTCTTTCTTATTCCCTTTCTTTCTTTTCTCACTGCTTGGCTCCCTGACCGAGCTGAAATTACCTTAAATTGGTCTGAACTGGATGGAAACACTCTAAAGTGCTGCTCAGCCAGTCTAGTTCTTGGCCAAAGAAAGCCAAGAAACAATAAAAATGGGTACCCGGAAAAAAAAAAAAAACGAACTCAGGAATTCACAGTCACTCTTTGTCACACTTCAACAAGCTGATCCGGCCATAAAGAGCAGCTTTAAACCTCGAGTCAGCTCTCAAGAAAATGAAAAAAGAGGGAGAAAGAAAAACATTCAGACTTAATGAGGATGTCAGCGTGAAGCTTTCAATGGACGAAACAAAGAGCTCCAGATTCACTTGTGAAAAAATAAAAACAGGACAAACTCATAACCTCCTTCATTGAACCCACGGTGAAAAGGTGAAACTAAAACAAATGAAACAAATGATAAAGAAACTAAGGATAGACCCATATGGGATTTTTGTGATATCAATAGTGAACAAATCAATCAGAATTAAATGTATGTGATCTTATGCTGCAACATTTTAAGCAAATACTGTGACAAATTAATGTTTAAACGGATGCAAAACATGAACAACATGAAAATCAATCCAAACACAGAACATGAAACAACCCTGCACATCTCTCTGGATCAGCAGAGTTCACTTTGGGGTTGCAGTCGGAAAAATATATCGACAAATAAATCTCGGAAAGCCCATATTTGGCCTATCCCTTATGAAATCCTTCATGGTGTGAATATTGTGGCGTCCATGTCGAGGTGAAAAGCAAAAAACTGAACAGAACATAAATGATGAACACAACCAAACAAAAGCAAACATAAAAGGGGAAAAGAGCCGTTGGGAGGTGGGTGCTGTGCGGGGGAATCAGTGCAGCTTTGGTTGTGGTAAATAAGTTCCAGCGTGACTACCACACCCGGTCAGTCCAATAAATGTTCCTGTGGTACACTGGCGTGTTTGCGTAGTCTCCTACCTGTTTGCTGCTGTATTTGGGCGGGTTGGCCTTGTAGCTGTAATCCGAATATTGGTCGGAGCCCGTGGAGTTGTTGTCGCCCGTTCCCACGAAGGTGTTGGTGGCGGGGAGGTCCTGAACGGCCTGGTGCTTCTTGGAGGCGGAGGGCGACTGAGGCTGGAGCTGGATGGAGGGCAGGGGGGAGTTGGAGCGGTAGTGACGGCCCAGATCGGGGCTTCCCGGCGGGTAGTTCAGGGGCAGGTGGATTCTGGGACTGTCGTTGACGTTGTCGTTGATGAGGTTGAACTTGAGGCCTTTCTGCAGACTGGCCTCCTCGTCCTCCTCCAGGGGCTTCGCCGGTTTGGGAGCTTTTCCTTTTTTACTCTTTTTCCCTTTCCCGTTTTTGGGGCCCTGCTTGGGAGCGTAAAGGTCCTTACTCTCCTTCTTGCCGGCCTGGTAGCCGCTCTTCGTGTCCTTCTGCAGGCGGTGTCTGATGACCACCACGGCCACGATGACCAGGATGACGCCGGCGATGCCCGCGAGGCTGCCGTACAGGATGTTGCTCCGCTGGGCGAGGGCGTAGTTCGGATCCCCTGCGATGTCCCTGTCCAGAGGGGTGTAGAGGCTGTGTCCCACCAGGCCCTCGATGAAGGTGACGTTCGACTGGGTGTCGTTGACAAAGACGTGGACGAGGGCCGTGGTGTGTCGCGGCGGTTTCCCTTTGTCGCTCACCTTCACCACCAGGCGGTGCAGCCCGTTGTGTTTCCCCGTGAACTCCTGCGCCAGCGTGATCTCCCCGCTGTTCGGCGAGATGTCGAACAGGCCGTACGGGTTGCCGCCGGTGATCGTGTAGACCAGCTCGGCGTTGGGTCCGGAGTCAATGTCCTCGGCCTCCACCACCTCCACGCGAGTGTCCGGCGTGGTTACGGGCGACATGTACGTAAAGGAGGAGTTGGACGGTTTGGTGACGTAGGGGGCGTTATCGTTCTCGTCCAGGACGTTGATGGTCACGCCCA
The DNA here is from genome assembly GCA_028564955.1 of Terapon puta. NCBI lineage: Eukaryota > Metazoa > Chordata > Actinopteri > Centrarchiformes > Terapontidae > Terapon > Terapon puta. The sequence continues at coordinate 1,549,580 of JAOXYL010000065.1, forward strand.
CGTAGGAGGATCGAGGCGGGTCACCGGCGTCCACGGCCTTCAGGCGGAAGGTGTAGGTGCTCTCCTTCTCGCGGTCGAAGGAGATTCTGGACAGGATCGTCCCCGTGCCGTTCTGGATGACGAACTTCCCGTTGTCCGGCTCCACGAAGAGCCTCACTCGGGCGTTTTCGCCTTTATCGGCGTCGGTGACGGTCACTACGCCGACGGGATTGAGCGGCGCCATGTTCTCGATGACGGAGAAGCTGTAGCCGCTCAGCATGAACTTTGGGTCGTTGTCGTTGCGGTCCAGGACGTTAATCACCACCGTAGCCGTTCCGGTTTTGCTGGGAACGCCTTTATCTACGGCCGCCACCCTGAACTCGTATCGCTCCTTCTCCTCCCGATCCAGCAGGTTCCTCACTCGCACTTCTCCGGTGCTGCCGTCAATTTCAAAGAGCCTGTTGGCCGTGACCTCGATGATGCTGTACGCGAGCTCCGCGTTGGTGCCGCTGTCGGCGTCCGTCGCCATGACGTCCAGCACCCTGTCGCCCGGCTGGTTTCCCTCCGGGAAGTCCACCTCGATCATCGCGGGGGAAAAGTTCGGCGTGTTGTCGTTTATGTCCGTGACCTGAACTTTGAGGGAGTTGGTGCTGGACAGGGCCGGGTTCCCAGAATCCACAGCAACTATCTCGATCCTGTAATCCTTAACGCGCTCATAATCCAGCAGGGTGGTCGTCTGCAGGAAGTACTTCCTCTTCCGATCGTTGGCCGACTCGCTGGCGGGTCGGAGCTGAAACGGGACATCGCCGGCGACCACGCACGTCACTACCGCGTTTTCCCCCTCGTCCCGGTCCGAAACCTGGACCAAGGCCACCGGCGTGCCGATCGGCATGTCCTCAGAAATGTTGGCCACGCCGTCCTGATGCGTCACCAAACCGATGCCGCGGATCTCGATGGCCGGAGCGTTGTCGTTCTGGTCCTTCACATTGATGGTCACCAGGACTTTGGAGCTCTTGGAGTTGGGTCCACGATCTTTGGCGACCACAAAGAACTTGAGGAAGTTCTCCTCCTCGCGGTCCACCAAACCTTTGACGTAGATGATGCCAGTGGAGCGGTCGATGCGAAGAAGCCTCTGAACGGTCTCCGAGGCCTGGTGGAGGCTGTAGTCGATCTCTCCGTTGGTGCCGGTGTCAGCGTCGTTGGCTCTGACCTACAGGGACAAAATAAAGAAGTTAAAGCTTTAACAGGGCGGCAGGATCAATTTAAATTTCAGTCACTCTGCTGAAGCATCCAGGACAAATGATTCAACCGGTGTAAGTTCAATTACTCGCTAAAGGACACTTTAACGAGACAAAGTGGTCGTTGGTAGTGAAAACTTGAAACCTCCTCGTTGCATGAGAATCTCTCCAATCACAAGAAGGGTTTTAATTCAGTCGACCCTAGAAAAACAAACACTTTTTTTTGTCTTTGGAGAGACTTGACCTGAACCCATCGCTGCCTCCACTTCCCTTTTTAGTTCCTCTTAACTCTTCAGCACGTTGTTTAGAAGATATTAGGATCATATGAAAGCGGACTCAAATCTTCAAAGATGGAGAAGAGGCCCGTTTGGAGTTGTAGAAAATATGACGGCGAGTCAAAACACGACAATCACTTTGACGTTCTGCCGTTCACACGCGCGGTTCGCTCAGTTCTGATGACAGACAGGAAGTCTTCAGCGATATTTTGAAACGCAAACAACAAATTCTCCATTCGCCGCGCTTTGCTTTCATGTGTCAATCTCCGGGAGACGTTCGCATTTATATTTCTGTCAATTCGCGGTCAAAATTGATCTGCGAGAAGCAGAACCGCCCGAACACAACGCCATTATAACCACAGTTAGGTTTTAATGATTATTTCGATTCTTTGACTTACAAAGAGTCACGACCATCGCTAATGAATCACTACAAAGCCCTTTGTGTTTTCCTGAGGGGCAGGACTTTTTTCCGCCGAAGCATAACAGACGATCAAAGCCGAGCCGAGCACACCCACACAACAACATCTAACGGGCCGTGCGGCGGGTCATTGGCATCTAATGGGCAGATGAGTGAATGTTAATGTTCGTCTCATTATCAGAAAAGCCTCGGCTCCTCGGGGCCCATTAGGAGACGAGCGAGGACAGACCGGCATCGGCCGCGATCCGGCTTCACACGCCCAAACCCAAAGTAAATGGAGGTAATTAGTCAATTAGGAGGCACTATCAGTCAGCAGAATATCACTTAGGATGTTCTCGTTAGGACGCCTTTCTATCTGCACGTCTAATACTTTTTAATTGCATTCATTCAAGGCTGCTAAGAAATGTAGGTCGGTGTGTGGTTTTAAATGAACTGGTTGTTGAACAGCTGATTTAAATGTCCCAGGTGCTGCTGGTTCAGCGTTTTCTGCAGGCTTCATGTGGGACTTAAAGTAATGTAATTAGGGTTTTTAAATTTTAAGGCCATTATTCCGTTAAAGCAGATCTGTATCCGAGCCAAGCTTGCACTCAGCAAAATAATCTCCTAAAAATTTAACTCCTAAACTCTTGAAAAAAAGGTGGGGTAAGATTATTTGAAGCCATTTAAAGAAACAATAAAACTCATGTTTGGGTCAAGGACACAGAAATCCATTTTAGATTCTAGTAAAGAAAGTAAAGAAACACACTTATTCGCTTTAATGCTAAGAGACAGGAGAAGGTTGATGCCATCTTTAATATTAAATTACAGTAAATTTCAGTAGCAGGTTAGCTTGGCTTAGCATAAAGACTGGAAACAAAGGGAGCATTAGCTTACCACACCTTTAAAACTACCTCATTAGGTCTTTTTTTGGTAGTTTAAAAATGAAAAATTGGGATTTTATGTGAGATTATACTGTAAAAAAAGTCATTTTTACACTTCAGTTTTTGCCTGAATTAAACATATTAAACATATAAACTGCAGAAACTAAAAACATCCAAGAATATTTACATTTGAACCTAAAAACTGAGTCCACAGTTTTAATATTTCACTCCGCGTAAACATCATGAAGCTTTAATGAAGAGCTGGAAGAACCTGAGACAGAATACTTGACTTTGAGGGGGGAAAAAAAACTTAAAACGAACATTTAATTGAACATTTAAGGAGGAAATCGGAGGGGAAAAGGTTAAAGCAGCCCCCAGAAAGAAGGATTTTCTTTTTTAACACACACAGACACATAATAAATATCTGGTTTCCTGCCTGCTCGGGGTGGCAGACTGTGACAGACCCGAGGTTTCCGTGGAAGCCACTGATCCACGTCGGAGAGGTTAAGGTTAAAGAAAGCGTGAAAGTGAAATTATAATTTCTCCCGCCCATTGATTTCCTTTCCTCCGGTGTGGCTTTAAGCGGCAGACATCACCGAACGGCGGTGAATTATTGACAGCTCCTGAGAATTGTGTATTGAACAGTCGCTCTCCAAGGCCGCCAACACAAACACCGCTTATCTCCCGGTTAACGATTAACCAGCACGGCCGACCTGTTTTCTAAAATATCTGAGCAGGTTTGAGCCATTTCACACCCAGAAAAAACTAATTGTCTCCTCATTTTTCAAAATAAACCAACAATTTTTACTTCTCGACTTTTTGTGTTTCCTTAAAGTCTGTTTGGCTGAAAGGCAGAAAGATAATTTACAGTTTATTTCCTGTCTGGTTTATTGTTGACTGTAATACATCACAATTACATGACAGCTCGGCGTGGACTCTTCAGATCGTTTCAGACGGCTTCTTTTGAGTTGATTAATCAGCCCGGCTGTCAAAGAAATACTTTTTTATATCGTATAATTTGGCTGTTAGTCATTAGGGGGAAATTACACTGTCAATATTCTCTTTGGTCTTTAATAAGCTGAAGATTTGAAGAGATCCTTCATCCAGAAAGGGCCAATAATACCAGAGGAACAATGTGACAGAGTCTAATTAACCAGACTCAGAAATGTTGTGATTATTCGTCGATTAAAGGTCCTAAAAATGTCACAAGTCGAGCTCCACTTGCTCGTTTCGACTCTGATAGCTGCTTATCTGAGCATGAATATAAAAATATCTTAACTCAAAGTCCACTCAGGTAAACTGTGGATGCTTTTTTCATGTCAGGTCATATATTCATGGCTAAATGGGCAAAAAGCTGCAGAAAAAACTCCGGACGTTGAGTTGAGAGTTTTTTGTCAACCTACTTATTCCGAAGTCATGAATGTTTAATGTTTCCGGCGTTTACACACTAATAAAGGGGATTTGAGAGGAGGAAGACGGTCATCTGAAATCAGATCTCGCTATAGAAACGGCGGCGTGGAAGGAAGCGCTTTAAAATATGCTGAACGCAGCGGTGTGCCTGTTTAAAGAGCGAGTCAAAAAGGCAGGGAAATACACGCCCGCGCCGCCATTGGACATTTTAATCGGGTCAGGGTCGTCCGTCGGCGCCGTCCCGCTGCCTCTGAAGCGTCGCTCTTCAAACGCACGTTAAGTGAAATGAATTCTGCGGCTCTCTGAAATGCAATGAGCCACATCCAGGGCAATAATACCAATAAGCCCCGTGGATAATCTCATGACTGACTCAGATTAAGTCGTGCACGGCTCGGCTGGTCGCGGGAAGAGAGGATGAGGCGGGTTTTGGCGGGGACGCTCGGCAGAAAAAAACCCGCCGGAGAGCTCAAAGGTGAAGTTGAATCAGTGGTTAATGTTTAAGATGATCCCATGGCCCGCTTCACCTCCGTCCACTCCGTCCTCCATCACCGACGGCGTCCAAAGGTTTCGATTTATCCCGAACTCAACTTCCAGAAAGAGCCCGTTTATAAGAAGTGTTTGCTCGAGTGTGATGGAAGACAAATATTTGAATGAAAGCTCGAGATTTGACCCTCTTAAATGTTAAATTCACGAGCTGGTTGAGGAGGTGAGGCCGTTTTTGGCTAATTGGTCGAATAATACGCCGCCTCTTAAATCCTCCGTTTTTTGTTGCTGTTTTTTTTTTTTTTTCGCCGTCATTTTTATTTTTACTCCGGAGTCTCACATCACACGTCCAGTTTAATCGAATCATCTGAGCCGCTGGTCTGGAAGAGAAGCCGAGCTGAATCTGGCGCCGGGTTGTAAAACTGCATGTGAGCCACAATAATTACAGCCGCTGAATGAACTCTAATGATTCTGAGGTCAGGCCGGCGATTTAATATTAATAACATGAAAAATATCCCATTCGGAGGTGTAACGGCAAAAAGTTAAACAAGCGTTTTCAGATTAGAGTCGCAAACTTTGGATTATTTTTCATTTTCAGCCAATCTGCTGATTTTTTAATGTTTAATAAAGCAATAATCAGAAGTTTCCAGACTGATTTTGTGTGATTAATGTGAAATGATGATGGATATTTGAGAAGCTGAGAGAAGAAGTTTGTGTTTTTTGATGGGTTTGATTGGTTTCCTGATCAATAACACTGACCTGCAGCACCGAGTGGCCCAGCGGACTGTTCTCCGGGAGTTCGGCCTCGTAGTGACTCCTCTCGAATTTGGGAGCGTTGTCGTTCTGGTCGGTGACGGTGACCCGCAGCAGGGCGCTGCTCGCCCGCGGCGGCTTCCCGCCGTCCACCACCCGGATGTTCAGGTCGTACGAGTCCTTCTTCTCGCGGTCCAGGTTGCCCATGACGACCAGCTGGGGCAGCTTCTCGTCGGTGTCCACGGCGACCTGCAGGGTGAACAGCTGGTCGGCGTCCGGCCCGGTGTTCAGCGAGTACTCGGCCACGCCGTTCACGCCGGAGTCCCTGTCGGTCGCCATGGGGATGGAGAAGAGGGCGCCGACGTGCGTGTTCTCGGGGATGGACAGGGTGAGGATGGGCGAGGAGAACTGCGGCGTGTTGTCGTTGATGTCCAGCACCTCGATGCGGCCCTCGATGAGCCGCGGCCCCGAGCCGATGCCTTTCACCATGTCGGTGATCGACACCTCGAACTCCAGGAAGCATTTGTCGCCCTCGAACAGGTTGCGGCAGTCCCTCAGCGTCTCGCGGTCGATGGGGATCTCGGTGGTGTAGATGTCGCCGGTTTTGCCGTCCACCCGCAGGTACGGCGAGCCCACCTCCAGCTTGTAGAGGTGGCCGGTGTCGGGCAGGCCCTGGTCCGACGCCAGGCTGCCGATCAGCGTGTTGGGCGGCTGCTCCTCAGGAACCCGATACAGGATGTCGGTGGGCGCCGCGCCGCAGGAGACCAGCAGGGCGACGGCCGCCACCAACAGGCGAAGCTCCCGCCTCAGCGCCGCCATGTCTCCGCCCGTCAACAGCGCTCTGAAAGAGACAGGAGAGACAGATGAGCTCGGCCGGACGTCGCTATAACAGAAAGCGATTTACGTTCGGGAACAGACGGTCAAACGTGTCCCAAGCAGTTATTTGCGAGACCCGAGGGCGGCGAGGAGGTGAGGGAGCAGCCGAGCGGCGCAGAGTGATAACTTCCTCCCGCTGCCGGTCGGCCGCTGTGACAGGAAGACAAACCGAGCGCCGCGAGAAAATACCGACGAGAGGCAGCGAGCGGGAACGAGGCTCAGCAACTTCTCTGAAACTTTATGCTGACTAGAAGAGAAAGAGAGACGTATTTAATCTCGTGTGAAGAATATCGAGGAGGCGCGAGCTCATAAAAAAACCAGCGGAGCTAAAATGAGTCGGTTTCTTTCAGGAAGGTGAGCTCCTCCAACACAACGAAAAGAGGAAACAGCAAACTCTCCTCCGGCTTCACACCCACAAAGTGTTTACAACGAGTCATTTGCTCAAACTTTTACACTCAGACAGTTCTGACATTTGGTCTGAACGTGGAGAGAATAAAAACTTAATCACATTTTTTCTTCCTGACTAACAGACCAAACTTTACAAAGACTTTTTTTTTATTCCTGACGCACATTTGGTCACCTGTCCGTCTCCAATATGGCCGAAAAAGGACGTGATCGGATACATGGAGACGCTCAATGTGAAACAGAGCTGCACAGAGCTGCACGCAAAGACAAAAAACTGAGATTTAAATGAATCTGAATGAAAAATAAGAAAACGTCTCTGTGTCTGTTTCAGACTCCGACGCTTTGATCAAGGCTGAATGTTTAAATCACAAACCGACCTTTGACCTGATGCCTGACGTTGGTGTTTTATTGCAGCCAGACTCTCCCTCTTTAAATAAAAACTCTTCTCCATCCGTCCGCCTCTCTCCCTCTCTTTCTTCTCTTTCTTCCCTCCACACGTGTTTTTGTTTCTTGGCAGTAATTCATCTCAGACGCACACTCTGCATTTCGTGCTGCAGGAGTCTCTCGGCTGCGGGGCGCCGAGGTTAATCTGAAGAGATTTTTTTTTTCTCCTCACGTCCTTGATTTGGAGAGGAACGAACACACACACACACACACACACACACACACATGGACCAGCATGCTGAGCAGGAAGCAGGAAGTCTTGATTCTCTCCTCCTCCTCGTCCTCCGACCGTTACAACGCTGATGCACAGGGCTTACTGTGTGCTACTGTACTGTGTGTGTGTGTGTGTGTGTGTGTGTGTGAGTGTGTGTGTGTGGGGGAGTACAGGCTTGTGTTTCCTGAGCCTGTTAAGTCTCCTACAGAGTGAGACAGAAGTCAGCGGGCCTTGTATGCATCCATTCAGCCACGTGAAGTGAATGAACTCCTCCAGCGGCCTCTCGTTGTTCGCAGACAATCGGATGGTTTAAATGCTTCTTTTCATCCCTTTTTATCATTTGTGGAACATTTTTTCATGAGTTTAAATCCCTGGTATCTTATTTTGCTGTTAATATATCTATCTATATGTTTAATCGATCAGGAAATGTTGATTCCATCCAACACTTTTGGGATAAACTGATCGATCTTTGGGTGTCCACTTACTTTTGGCCATTTTATCCCAGAGAGACATTAAAATGCTCCACTTCAATCATCCTTTCATTATTGATTATTCTGTTTTCGTTTCACCTTTTGCTCTGTGAAAAAGTTTCCTCAAACTCAAAAGATGTTCACTTTACTGGAGCTGTAAAGAAAAAAAAAACAGAAAAATCCAAACAACCGAGAGTCTGAAAGCAGCAACTGTTTGACATTTGTGTTGCTGCTCCCTGCTGTGACACACACACACACACACACACACACACACACGCTGCTAATTACCCTGCACGAATGTGAATCAGTGTGTGTGTAAGCGGGGGGTGTCGCTGTGTTTGCAAGTGTGAAATGTGCATGTGAATACCTCCGTGTGTGTGTGTGTGTGTTTGTGTGTTTTACAGTGTCAAGTATGTGTGCGTGTTCCTTTTCTCACATTTTTCTACCGAGCTGCCAAATACCCCACACCGCCGACCTCTGACCTCTGACCCCGTGGCATTTCACACGTCGCCGTGGAAACAGAGCTGAAACAACACCGCTTCCTGGCCGACGTCCAGGCAGAAAACAGCTCGTCTGCGCCGAAGTGGAGCGACCGGTCAGACACGTCGTAAACACACACGATGATGTATTGATTATCTACAGCGTGTGTGTGTGTTTCCTCTGTGTAATTAGATTACATGGGACTAAACGCACACACACACACACACACAAACCTGCACTTTGACAGCTGCAAACTCTCAAACTAAGTGATTTCCGAGAGATTTTCTAGGTCGCAGTTCACATTTCTACGCAAAAATACAGAGAAATGTTTGTGTTTCTTCAACGTGAGGCCTCGCGTCGCTTCTTTGACCCGGACACGCTGTTTGTTTAACGTAAACCAGGAAACGCAGCGCGAGGGAAGAAAGGAGCCTTTCAGAGCGTCTGATCAGATAAAACCTCTGGATTCAAGATAAAATAATCCTGGATTTTCTCATTTCCAACAATCACTGAAGAGTCGTTCTCACTAAATTCAGTCACATTTGTGATGACAACAATAAAGTTTTGTTGGTTTGAATAATTTAGGTGGATTACCAGGTTATAAAACTTCAGTAAACACATGTGTATTGATAATAATCTGATATATATTCAGTTAAAACTATGCGAGTTATCAAGTTATCAAAAGTCCCGCAGA
>JAOXYL010000065.1:1563054-1573204 GCA_028564955.1 Terapon puta
AGACACCTCTTATTTTGAAAGCTGAAAAAACTGCCGTTGTCCCTCCACAAAAGAAAAAATCTCTTCAGAAGTAAAGTTTATAAAGAGTCCTTCAGTGGAAACACCAAAGAAGAAGAAACAAAAGATGAGAAATTCTTTTGAAGGAGACGCTCTCAGCTGATTGGTCGCCTCCCCAGCTTTACTCCCCCACCCCCCACCCCTACCCCGCCACAATAAAAGCGTCGACTCTGAACGTTCATGTGACTTTTTGGCTTCCTCGTTGTCACACCTGAGCGGGCGAAAAAAAACGAGGAACGCGGCGTGAAAAGTCTTTAATCGGAAGCGTGGACGTCTCTTCTTCTGCGGTGTGTGTGTGTGTGTGTGAGAGTGTGTGTGTGCTTCCATTTCACACACCAAACCCATTTCCACTCTCCCGGCTCCCATTTTAATGACGGGCATTAACAACACGGCTCGCTCAGATCTCTGATTTTTACGCAGAAATGTGCAGAACGGACTCTGTTCGACCTCCCTCGCTCCTCCTCTGAGTCTTTTTTTTTCTCCCCCACTTCATCCTCCTCACCCCCTCCCAGCTGACTAATCCCCCCCCCACCTCCCCACCCCCCCACAGAGACCCGTGACGTCCGCCGTTGTTGTTTTATCTGCTCAAAAACTGGACGGACGCGCCTCTAAAATCAGAGGAGGCAGAAAGGAGCGAGCATCAAACCCCCCCCCCCCTCCTCCCTCCTTCCTTCCTTCGCTTTCTCGAAGGCGGCGGCGGCGGTGGCGAAGAGCTCGGGTGACACCGCGGCCTCCCGTCCAAACCGGCCGCAAAACCTCAGCGAGTCTCTGCAGAAACACAATCCACAGTTTGACCACGAGCTGAAGCCTCGGAGGGTTTTCACGTCTTTGTGGAACATTTGTTCTGAAGGTGTTTGAAGATCCGAGACCAAAACGCACCAGGCCGAGCTCGTGTGAGGGGGGGGGGGGTGAAGGGGTCGGGGTCAAAGGTCGTTGGTGAAGGAACCAGTTACCCATGAGCGCTCGGGAAACGTCGGCAGAAACGAAGCGGCGTCGCTTCACTACGACAGCTCGCTCTCTGTCAGGGAAAGGCAGATGCAGTTTGCATGTAAATACCAAACTCCCCCCTCCCTCCCTCCCTCCCTCACCCCCCCCCACCTCCCTCTCTCTCCCTCTCTCTCTCATGTGGAGCATGTCGAACGCCCGTCCTCTCTCCCTCCACCACGGCACAGCGGAGCAGACACTGGAGAGACCGGACCGACTGGATTCCCCCGTGGTGACGTGCACTTGCTCGGTGGCGGTGGTGTCTATACACTAACACCCCCCCCCACCACCACCACCACCACCACCACCCACCCAACACACACACACACACACACACACACACCCTCTCTCATCGTTTTTTTTCCAGTTTACACTGAAACTCCACCGCCCTTCTGAAGAAGAGGCTCGTCTCTAACTGCACATTTTCCTCTTTTCCAGCTTGTTTGAGGGTCATTAAAATGAGGGGGGGGGGGTGATGCTACAGGTGCCCCCTCCCCTCCTCACCCATGCACAGCAGCCGCCCCCCCCGCTTCAGGGTGGAGGGACCGGGTCGTGGAGGCAGAAGAGCTGCTGATGTTGGAGGAGAAGCGCAGATTTTCACCTTTTCTTCTCCGCGTCAAACCGCAGCTCCGGACCCGTTTTTTCTCTTTATTTCACTTTCACGGAGCTTAGGAAACTGTTTCAGGAAGCTGTTTTTATTCCTGACATACATGGGGGTGATGTCGGGGGGGGGGTCGATGCGGATCGATGTCCGTGTGCTGTAATCTGGATAAAACACCCATCAGATGGGGGGGGGGGGGGGCGTTAAAAGCCTTTTTATTTCTCCAACAAGTGTTTTAAAACGCAGCTCGATGGGAACTGCGGACATTTCCCCCCCCACACACACATTGTGTTTTTTTCCTTTTTCGATGAAGGTTGGAGGAGAAAATGGAAATAAAGTGATTTTGGTTCTTTTTTCTGTTCGTGCGTAAAACGCGTCCGGGGCGCGGACAGGGGGGGCGAGTCACCGAGGGAGGGGGGTGGGGGAGTGTGCGGTTATGTAAAAGGAAGGATGGAAGAAAGTTCCTACCTGGACCGGGTGCGAGCCGCGCGGTTCCCCAGCTGTGAGCGCTCCTGCCCGGGTACGCGCTCCGCTCCTCCTCGGTGCCCCGCTCCAAAACCTCCGGGACCCAAAAAAAGGGAAAAATAAAAATAAAAAAAACCCTGAAATGAATTAACAATCCACGAGAGCTCAAAAGGGAGATGAAACAATCCAGGTGGGATGTGTGTGTGGGGGGGTTATTCCTCCGGATCCTCTCACAATTTTCTGTCCAGTTTGTCGTGACCAGCCCGGAGCCGGATCCTCTCTCCGGGGAGCGGCTGCTGCTGGACCCGGCCGGGAGGGAGGGGAGGCGGGGGGGAGTGACGGGGACCAGGGGGGGACCCTTCCGGACCGGGGGTCACTCTGCTCTGCTCTGCTCTGCTCCCGGACTAAGACCGGGCGGGCGGCTGCAGCATCCTGCGCTGCGGGAGGAGGTGATGGAGGAGGAGGAGAAAAAAAAGGAGAAAACGGGTAAAAATGAGCCCAGAAAAAACGAGTCTCCGTCCGGTAGGTCCGGGAGCCGCCGCCGCGCTCCCCCCGGTAGTTTCCAGCCTCAAACTCAAACCGCCTCCCGGTCCGGCACGAGCGGCCGCACGGTGCGCGAGGAGACACGGAGTGAGCCGGTCCTCCTCCTCCTCTCTCCTCCCCCTCTCTCTCTCTCTCTCTCTCTCTCTCTACACAGAAGGGGGGAGGCGGAGCGAGCATCCACCCCAACAACTCACAACTCTGCGCGGATTTCCCAACATTTCCCTCCTTTCTTTCTATCTTTCTTTTCTTTCTTTCTCTCTTTCCTTCCTTCCGTGCGCTCGTGCTCGCGGGTCCGAGTCTCTCTCACCTGAAGGAGAAGATCCAGGTGATGCCGCGGACTCACCTGTCCGACCTGCTCCTGCTCTTTTATACAGTAAATAAATGTTTTCTCTGCCTCCTCTCACCTCTTTAATAATCCCCCTCTCTCTCTCTCTCTCTCTCTCTCTCTCTCTCTCTCCCTCCCTCGTCCTGCGCGGAGCTCAGCAGCCTCCGTCTCTCTCTCGCGCTCTGAGCGCCACCTACAGGTGAGAGGCAGACAGGCACGTGACGGACAGGTGGAGCGCACGAGCCCGGGCGGAGGAGGGCTTTTCCCGCCACCGAGAGAGAGAGAGAGAGAGAGAGAGAGAGAAACATGTGAAATGTGCATCAATCATGATTTATATTTAACTTCTTTCTCCATCAGCTGTTTTCTGCCCCTGTTGGTGAAATAATCTCCTTATCAGCTCGTTTTCCTTTTTACAGGCCAGCTGTCACAATAATCTGTAAATATACACTCTGCTGCCAACAAACAGGTCTATATGTTCATTATGTTTGATCAGTTCATCAACACGGGACAAAATCAAGGAAAAACACTCAATTCAGACCAGATTACCAGATTAAATAAAGACTGTCTACATAAATAAGTGAATACAGATATAGATATTGTATAGATAAATAATATTTTTGATAAACGATTGATCTGATAAATAAACCAGCTCCACAAGGTAAAAATAAACATTAATATAAAGTCATATTTGAAAGGTGAGAGAATAAGGAAATAACAACAGTTCAGTGATACTGCTGGATTAATTAAAGACAAATTACATAAAATATCTGCTATTTTTTAACACTTTATGGTAATTTAATCTATAATTTATATAATCTGTTCATGTTTTAATGTAACTAAACAATTAAATACACAGAGATTAAATCTACAGGAGTAAAAACTGCTGTATTTCCACCTGTAATGGATGGAAATGAAGTATAAACCTTCACAACCTGTGTAAACATGTGTTTCAATGAAGTGAAGGCTCATGGGAAATGTAGTCATCAAAAGTAAAATCCTTCTACTTTGATGTTTTTCTTTTACATCCACCCTGAAAAAGGACGTCGTTCCTCCACATTGAAGTTATTATACATAAAGTTCACTTTTTACATCTGATATTTCTCTTTTACAAACAGCGTCCGTCCATTTTATAAACGTGTGAGCGGGAACTTTGCCGTCTGTTGACCAACCGCCAACAGTTTGTGTTTTTATTTCAGATCTTTCTCACGTTCAGTCCTTTCCTTTAACTGTCCGGGGTCATAAACATTAATAACAGCCTGCGTGAGGATTTATTTTCCTGTTTCGCTTGACGTTCCTGGGCAATATTTACAGTAACCGATTCGCCGCCGTGCTAATCAGGGTCTCTGTAAATAGCAGCTTGTACTTTTGGTTAATTACAGAGACGTGAAGATGGCGGAGAGAGGAGGGCCGGGATTCACACACCCTTTATTTCCCGCCATCAAAACATCACATCCGAGCGGCAGAAACGAGGCGAGACGTCGTCCTTTCGTCGCCCTTTGGAGCCTTTCGGTTATCGGGGCTCGTCTTTTGTCTTCCCCATCAGATGTGCTGAAGTAGAAAAAGGCCGGTTAACGACGGACGCCTGGTTTTGTGCTCCTGATTGGTTCGGAAAAGATCCTCTCTTCTTGTTCTGGGTTTCAATTAGTGTTTGGTCTTTAATTTCCTGAAGATAAAAAGCAAAATGGAGGCACAAGAGCTTCATCTCCGCACCTGTAATCAAACAAAACGACTGATTATTTGTATTTTCTGTCTCGCGGCGACTTCTTCTCTCCTCACTCGTCTCTTTTTTGTCTCAGATGGGTCATTTTCTTTCGATATAGAAACGACTCCGGTAACATCAGCAGTTTCTCTCCGGACGGAGACGAGCGCAGAAACTGCAAAAAGGTGATTTTGTTTTCCACTCCAGCGTCTCCCTTCGGGGTGATTTTCGCCGCTCGACGGTCGTGTTCGTCTGTGTGAAATGTTTCAGATGTGAACTGCATATTTCTATTTCGAATCAAACCAGGAAATGTAGTAATAAAAATCATAATAATAATATTTAGCCGCTCTCCACCCACCCACTCCTCCTCACGCATCCCCTGTTTTCTTTGTGGTTATTTGATTATAACACATTAATTCATTTATGCACAAGTGCTCGATGGTGCAGAAAGAAATAAATTCTTGCATTTTTCAGTGGGTTTTAGTTCAAATCGCTCTTTGTTGTGAGGTACCTGCTCTTTACTTCAATCTCTACGTGTTCGTTTATTCTCAGATTTAAAGAAAACTGTTTGTTTTTTCGCAAAAGTTGAACTTTATGCAAAGAAAATGAGCAAAAATCCTCCTCATGAGCAAATCCAAATGTTGTGGAGGCTCCACGAATTCCCTGATGCTGAAAAAAAAAACTTTATTGTCCACGAAAGCCGTAAACAAATAAAAAAAACGAGTGTCGTGTTGGTCCCGGCTGAGGATAAATTTAACTTCAAAATGGACAAAAGGGGGTCCTGTTCACGACAGTAAACAGTAAATTAGATTTTATTCTAAATAAATTACCCAGCATTCCCGTCACTGGCTCCGTGTTAACAAACCCCACCCGTCTGGCACCGACAGTGACTTTAAACAAAGCAACAAACGGAGCCGTCGATACCGTTTAGTCTCTGTCTGTTTCCTCGATTTGTTTCAGTCCCGAGGACAGGTTCGCCTCCGGAGGAGTTCAAACCTCTGCGGTCGACTTTGTTTCCCAGCATCCCTCTCGGCGATTAACCCTCCGGCCTGCGCGGACCCGGGCTGATCAGCTGTAATATCCTTATCAATATTCTCCGCCTGTCCTCCGCTGCGCCCACGTTCATAATCGTGGCCGGGAAGTCGGTTCGCAGAGTTAAAAGTTCCCTTTTCGCTCACAAAGAAAGTTATTTTTCCTTCGTGAAATTCTTCTTATTTACAGCTTCAAATGGACAGTCAGTCTCTCTTTGTGCAGAGTTTGATTGATTATTGTGTTTATTTATTCAATTTTCTCCCTTTTTGTGAGTTAATTTGTCCATTTCTGCACAGTACCTACCTACAGGTCTGTTAATGAAATGTTAATGTTGCAGATATATGTATATTTATACAGTTAATTAATTGTTTATCATTGATTACTGTGTTGATTGTACAGATATAAATATGCTGCTTCACTCGGGGGATATTTATAAAGATATAATTCATCTTAAAGACCAGGGAAGTGAGTAATTCATCATTTCATTCAACAAACTTTCCTAAAATCCTCCAGTTTGACTTGGTCCACATTAAATCTGCTTCATCTGAAAACGTCTCTTAATAAGTTTAGTATGAATGTCCTGTTTGTCTCAGTGTTGAGGGTTATATTTTAGTATATTTCTATATAATTGCAGCAGATTTATTACATCTTCTGTTAAAAAAATGGAAAACTTGCGGCACAAAAGCAGAAAAAGAAAAAGGAGAAAGTGACTTTTATTTGTCTTTATCTTTATCGGCACAATCGGAGGAATAAATCTGAACTCATCTCCTGTTTTTTTAACTTTTTTACATGTTAGTTGTCATTTTAAAAAGCAGGAAAGCCGTCGTACCTGCAGACGGACGGACGGGAAGCGACAGGCGAGCGGAGACGAAGCTCGAAAAACACGAATCGTTATAATCCTGCGCAGATAATCATCATCAATCATGAAATAAAGAGAAACCGTGTCGTAAAAAATGGTTTCCGCTTCATTAATTTAAAAGAAAAAAAGAGGGAGAGAAGTTGACTACGAGTCCCAGAGAGCATTTCTGTGAGAAACATCCAATCAGAGTTTGAACAAAGTTAAACTATTAATCCAAAGTGAGGTTCAAGGTGTCGAGAGGGGGCACACAAATGGAAAGACGCTGATAACAATATTAATTATTGAACTGAATTATTGAATTATTAATGTGAGCGAATTAATGAAGCAATTCAAAAGGTACAATATATGAAAGTAAGGCAAAAAAAATAAAGAGTCCCAAATGAGGAATTCGGGGACTGATTTGTAATTTCAGCGCACAAATGACTCATTTGAAGGAACGATTATTAAAAATTTCCCTGCAGACACCTGAAAGGACCCGAGTGACCTGAGCAAATTTCAAAACGCAGTTTAGTTCGAGACCTCGCGGCCAAAAATATTTGGACGCCATCACATTGTAGACGTATCCGACAGTAAAACAGGCGAAGTTTTTATACCAGATGTTGAAAAAGTATGTGGACATCTTGGATTTATTTCCATTTATGTGCAAGAAAATGGAGTTTGTTTCCATTAACAGGCCATTCTGCACCTCGTAATTTATTTCCAATATAAATATCCAGCTCAGTCCAAAGTAAACCAGAAAAACAAACTGTATTTTAATAAAGTCAGATTTTTATAAATGTTAAAACTCGCTGTGGTTTAAAGTCCCAGAGGGGTCGCGGGGTTGAACTCTTGGACACCAAACCGGACACAAAATGTGCAGGAAGACTTTGTTATGTTAAAACAGGAGAGCTGTGGAGAAAAAGTCCCGTTTTATGCTCATTTTTCCTTCAAACACAGCAGAAATCTCCCCTCTTCTTACTCCTTTTAAGGCTTTTAAATCAAAGTGCCTGAAGGGAAGAAGTCTCTCTTTGGAGGACCTGCTCTCAGCTCCTGTCCATGTTTTAATTTGGAAGTTATCGCGATCTAAAATAGATTTTTGGAGGGTGTGTTGTTCGGTGGAGCTAGGCTAACAGTTTCCCCCTACTTCCAGTCTTTATGCTAAGCTAAGCTAACCACACCCTGGAGATGAAACCTGTTTCTATCTCCTCATCCGACAACAACGAACAAAATAAACCACCTAAATGTCAAAGTCCTCCCAGGTGAGTTGCCCCTTTGACCTGCAGTCCATCAGCGAGAACCTGGAGGTCAAAGGTCACGAGGAGGAAGAGCGATCGCCGAGCCCGGCAGCTCGTTTTCCTCCGGCGGGAAGCTGCTTTACATTCACCGC
This sequence comes from Terapon puta, assembly GCA_028564955.1. Lineage (NCBI taxonomy): Eukaryota > Metazoa > Chordata > Actinopteri > Centrarchiformes > Terapontidae > Terapon > Terapon puta. Next base: position 1,570,986 of record JAOXYL010000065.1, read on the forward strand.
TTGTCCTCCGCCCGCCTTGATGAATAGACTGTAATCTGTAATCTGCGGCGGCTACCTGCTGCTAACGAGCCAAATTAATTAGACGCCAACAGTAAACATCTATCGATAAGATCAGATGAAACTTTATTGATCCCCGAGGGCGTTGTAGCAACAAGCTGTAACAGGAAACCACAGAAGAAGAAGAAGAAGAAGAAGAAGAAGAAGCGTCACGTGTCTGCAGCAAATAAAAACAAATATATGAAATGAGCTTTTTATTTCAGTGTGACAGAAGAACAATGAAATGAGAAAAAAAAGACCAAAGCTGTGACAATTAATGAAATATTTGCAGTATGAAAGAGTGACAAATTGCTCGCACAAACACACACACAGTGTACAAATTAGATTAACCTCTAGAGGTGCTGTGTGTGTGTGTGTGAAATGTGGAGCATAAATAATGAATCTCTGCTGGAAGTTGATAGTACTGAGGCTCCGCTGCTTCATCATGTCTGTTTTTTTCAGTTTGCATGATGTCCGTCCACTTTCTGTCCAGAAAACATCAACACATTTTACATTTCCTACAAATATTCACCAACACCAGAAGATTCATTTGAATAATTTCCCCTTTAAAAAAGCCTCATTAGTTCATTATTTCCAAAACGTCTTATCTGTGTTATTATTATCTTCGGTATTTTATTCTTTTATTCTTTAAGTGTCTGATTTCAGCTCCTTCAGTCTTTTGACGTGTTGTGAAAAGTGCTGCACAAATAAAATTTATGTCTTTGGTTTATCACCGAATACCTGCAGAAAAGATCAATTCATCCTCAGCTGCACTTTATAAAACATTTCAGACGTTTAAGTTTGTGTTGACAGTTTGTTTGTCCGTGTTTTATTTTAAGTTTCATGGCGAGAAGGCGATAATACAAAGTGACGTGTTTCTAATTTCTTTCAAATGAACCCATAATTACCCCGTTATTTACCCCAAATTTATCCACAATCACAGCGACATCACTCATAACGATATTACACAACTTGTCAAGTAAATTCCCCCCAAAAATTTCAGCTGCATCGTGTATGAAAGGTGCATCATCAATAAAGTTCATTCGTTCATTCATTCACTCCTTCAGTTATCAGACTTTCTTGTAAAGGTCTCAGTAAATAAATAATATATAAAGAAATAAGCAGATATTAATTTCCTCCTTGTTGGGAAATCATGGAATAGATAATGGAGTCATTTCAGGGAACAAAACAAATACATTACTTGATAATTATCATCTCCTTATCATAAAATTTGCAAACTAGTAAAGTGAAAAGAAGTTTTTCCCACTTTGGGTTTGAAGAACTGGTCGAACCGATCGTCTCCATCACGCTCGGCCTCGTTAACGCCGCCGCCGTAAACGAACGCCATCACCGCGTCGTTCACGGGGTTCATTTACGCTCCAACGTGCGGTGTAATTTGAAAATAACACTGACCTGCCTCTTTTCTCTCCATTTTCCTAATTATCCCGCTTCCCTGTGCAGGAAACGTCTCTATAAATAAAGTTTATTTGCTTGTATTGAGGACAAAACGTGCAGTAATTCTGTGTGTGTGTGCACGTATGGCGCCGTTACTCAATGGAATAATCTGCTGTGATATAAAGGCACCAAACAACATTTGCAGTGGGGGGAAAAAAAAAGAGTTGAAAAGGCTCCTAATGAGTCACATTATAACGAAGCAGTAAACTATGAGCAGCGGCAATCAGCGTTATTCTTTCCCGTGTAGTCGGAGCGAACGTGATGTTGTGGGCAGCAGTGGGGTGTTGATTGAACTTAATATTTGGATCGTGCGTTGTGTGCCTACATGTGCTCGCGTTTGAAAAGAAGCCGTTACAATAGCGCATTAAGGGGATTTTAAAATAAGTAATTATACACAGTCCTGTGCGGCAGTATGTATGTCCGCTAAAGAGAGTAATCACAGACAGAGAGAAGTAATAAAATAAAAAAACAAACACTCTAGTTGTCACATTTGCATGCGTTAAGCGGGATGAGAATTTGCTTTGTGTTCAGTGTGAGTGCAGTTTGATGTGCATATGGGAGAAATCCAATTTTACCGTTTCATCTGTTGAATCTGGTTGATAAAATCTGCACCTCGGCTCTCAGAGTCGCGAATCGGCCGAATATTAACGCGCACGATCGCTGCGTTTCACTCTGACTGTCATCTGGAAAACATCTCGGGTAGAGATTAACGTCCAAAAAAATAAGAT
>JAOXYL010000065.1:1721971-1734268 GCA_028564955.1 Terapon puta
TTTTTTTTTTTGCTTTTTTTGACTATTTGCAGCTTCCCAGTGAAATGACACCATATCGACAGTAAAGAGCAAACCGTTAATTAATTATGATAATCTAAAGTGCACTAAAACAACAGCTCAGACACATTAACAGAGCACGGAAACAATAAAACACTCAGAGAGCACGTTGAGCCGGCGTGACTCTGAGGAGGACGAACGGCGGCTGCCTCCATTTACTCGGAACCGACCAATGAGGAGGCTGCGTCTCGTCTTTGTGGCGCTCGGCCGTTAAACTGCTCTCATATGCATTCCTGCTTAAAACTCTCCTTCCTTCCTTTCCCCCCCTTCAGATCGGAGGAGCACTTAGACCTTCCATCAAAGGATCTGCATTTGACAGATAACTGTAATTCCCTCCACTCTAGACTGTGTTTACTGACCTCACATGAAAGTAGCTTTGCCCCGTGCATTGTGGGAGATTTGCATCCTCTCTGCTTTGGAGTACTTAGGAACACAGAATTGCAGTGTCATGTGTTTCTCTGCACAAAAACCGGGTGTGTTTGTGCGAGCGGAGGTTCGTGTCTGCGAGGTGGAAGTGGAGGAGAATTAGCCCGAGCGAGTTTGAAATGAAATAAACTTGGCAAAAGTTTTGAATCGAGGCAAAACTCAGAGTAACCTGAACACCAGGAGTTCATCGTCCGGGGAAGATGAACGTCCTCACTGTGTTTTTTTTTAGCAGAGATGTTTTCATATTTCACAAACACGAGTGGAAGGTTTTGCCCAATGGTGCCGCTGAGAGGAAAGGTCAAAGGTCAACGAAAACGCCGGGATCGACACATCAAGTAAATAAAGCGCAGAAATCCACAAAGAGCCGAAGCGTTGGAACCGGGGCCAGATAACGGACGTTGATGGAGGCAGGAGGTCACTTAAAGTCAGAAGGTTTCATCTCAGGGGAGCATGAATGTGCTCCGGGCTGCAGCATGTTGGAAAAAAACAACAAAAGAACGACACGGCAATGTTGTTTTCTGCAAGATATTTTATAAAAACACCAAATATACAATTAACAATCATAGTTCTCATTATTTGCCTCCACTCTCACATTTGTAGGAGAAAGAAAAGGTGATGTTCGGGAGAAAAATGACATTTTTTAATAAACTTTATTTATTCATTTGTGTGTTTGATGTTCGAATCGCTGTGATGGAAGATAAACAGGCTCGTCTACGCAGCTCTGTTACGTCTGCGAGTGGAAAAAATGAATTTCTTTGACATTTTCTTCGTCGTGTGAAGCTACAGAAAAGCACTTTAAGTGTCCAAAATGAAAAAAGGTTCATCCTTTCGGGACATAATCAGTAAATTTAGTGGTAATTTCAGTTCTCGTTAAGTTTGGTCCTGATTGTGGTTGGATGGAGTTTTAAAAAGGTTAATTCTCCTCAAACTTAATCATGCGCGGCAAAGTTTGTGAGTTTTGCTATTAAAGTTTGACGATTCTTGACAACTTTATTCTTTTTTTTATATGCAAGTGGAACATTTCAAACGGTAGATTGAAGTTCACAGGGTCCCCAACATCATTACGACTGCGAACATTTCAAACAGATTAAATGAAACGTGGTCAGCCGTTTTGCAAATATCACGTCCGAAACAACCGGATCGCCGTGCCAGAGGACGGGTCAGAGCGGTGCCCGAATCCTCACAAATCAACCTCCGGGTTCAGCGAATATCTTTTCCAATTTTCATCGGAAAACTGTCTGGCAGCCGCTGAATTATTTCCCCCGTTGAAGCGAACCTTCCTAAGATCTTTCCCGTGTTATTTTTCTTGACGGGCCGAGAGCGCGGAGCAGAGGTCGTCTTCAAAGGGACATTCCTCGAGTGGTAATCAGCTCATCACAGCCTTTGCGGAGTTTAAAGACAGTTTTTTTTAAAAAATTTTATTTTTACGGCGTCCTCCTCTTTGGCTCCGCAAACAAACAGGCTGCGAGAAACGCTGCCAAGAACCTCTGAGCTGGAGGCAACATCCAACGAGAGGAAGGAAAAAAAACAGCGACTGTAGAAAAAGGAGGATGGAGATAATTCAACAAATTCGCCAAAGATGGAGCATCCAGTGAACCCGGGCTCCGGTTTAACCCTTCAGATTAGACCTGCGCTGAGCCGCGGATTCGACCGTGTAACATGCATTATCATCTTTATCATCCATCGACCTATCGATGGAGGGCGAGCGTATGGAAGATAAGCCGGAGCTGCGATGATCCTCGCGAGCAAAATAGGTTAATGCAGTACCAAACAACAGGGCCGGGATTAAAGGAAGAAAAAAAAAAAACAAAAAAAAACACAACAAATGTGGAAGATTAAAGCAGCAGCGTCTCCGTCATGCTGATGCAGAAATCCTGCCGCTTCAAAGCTTCCTCACATTGTCGGCTATAAAAAGATTTACAGTCGTTTGCAGTTTTTGGATGAATTTACATTCAGGGCACACGCCGACAGTCCGCGGCCGATAATCACCGAGCTATCAAGTGATTATAATGTGTCGCTGAAAGTCTGCTGGAATACTTTATAGATTTTCACCGTCTGGGTCAATCAGAGTTAATCCCTTTCTTCTTTTCTTTTTCCTCGTGAGAGTTTGCCTTTTCACGGGAGGAAACGTCCAGAAAAAAAACGGGTTAAAGGTTTGTGCGGGTTTAAAGATATCGAAAAGATTTAGAGTTTAAAATCTTTTAAAATGGACTGAGGAGGGTTTAAGGTGAAGCAGAGAAATCAATACTTTGGCTGTGTAATGGTGTTAAACCATTCAATAGATTTTTTTTATGTATTACCTGCTGTAATGCTAATCTGAAGCTGGATTAGTCACCAATCAGAGGAAAAGGCAGTGATGGATCTGCATTTAAAACATCACAATCAGCTGAAAATGTCCTGCACCTGGCTCGTACCGACCCGATCGAACCCGGCTGAGAAAATCTGAGCGATATTTTTACTTTATGTCATCCATTACTGAAAGACTAATGCAATGCAATCACCACTGGGAATCGCTTATATGCTGGAAACTACTGACACGTGTGGATGCCAACAAAAGTGCGAGAGAGAAAGAAATACGTTCCTCAAACAACTTAGACTTTCAAATAAATAAAAATGAAAACCAGACTGAAGCCTCGAGCCACAAAATGGCTGAAAACCAACTCAAAAACTTCGATGTTAGAGTCGCCACACAGCCAGTGTAGATATAAGTCCAACAGATGTGTGTGGAAATCGCAATAAAAGTAAAAAAAATATTATCTAAAACTATATAATCTGCCATTCAGGTGATCATTGTGTCAAATCAACACCAAATCTGCAACCTGCCAATATCAAAACACAGTTAATGAAGGTAAAATGACGCGAAAATTACACTTACGTCCTTTATTGAGATACAAACACCTCTCAAAATAGAACATAAAGCTGATTTTATTTACGAGTAAGAAGCAGATACGTTCCTCAAACAAATTAGATTTTGAAATAAATAAAACTCAAACCCAGTTTGAAGCCACAAAATGGCTGAAAACCAACTCAAAAACTTTGCTGTTCAAGTTCGTAGATATTAGTCCAACACATGAGTGTGGAAAGAGGTAATAAAAGTAAAATATAATAATTAAAAACTATATAACCTGCCATTCTGGTGATCATTGTGCCAAACAAACTGAGAATCAACACCAAATCTGCAACCTGCCAATATCAAATCAGAGCTGATGGAGGTAAAATGACGGCGAAAATTACACTTATGTCCATCATTTGGATACAAACACCTCTCAAAATGGACCATAAAGCTGATTTTATTTGTGAGTAAGAAGCAGTTTGCTAACATTTTATAATTTGCTATATAATTAATTGCTTTGGAGACCCCTAGTGGCATTAAGTATGCAGCGCACAGCCTCTACATGACAAACACAGGGGGAAACTCTCAGTGTTATTAACCAAAATAACTTTTCTTTTCAGCAGAACCTGCACACATTCATGATTTAACTCCGACAGGGAGCGTAAACACATACGAGTTTGTGCCAGACGGGGCAGATGTACCGATCCAAACACAATTTTGAGATTTACTTCAGGGCCTAAAAAAAAAAAAATAAAAAAAAATAAAAAAATGAATGAGCCTCTTCCGCTCTTTTCTGTCAGCGTTTGGATAAAAAACCCAGTCAAAGCGCTCTCCGGTCCAATAAATCAGCATGTAAACAAACCCAGAGGTGGAACGGTGTTTTCAGCAGGAGGCGCTGCTGACTAGTTTCATGCTGGACCCATTAACCCGATTCACTGATGAAGAAACCCGTCTGGCTGTAATTATGTTTTTGGGATGAGCCGAAATGATCAAACCACCGAGGAAATCAATCTGGGTTCCAACCACAAAATATTAAATTGTTTGGCAGCGCTCACCCCGAACACCTAGCTTAAAACAACACGGTGATAATCATCTGTCTCCAGCATATGTACGACTGATCCATTACACGGAGAGCTGTATGTGGGCCATCACATATCACTCCCTTTACTGCGTTTAATCAAACCGGAGCCCAACGCAAACAGCAAAACGAAGGGTAATTGCGGCGGCTGCCATTTGGACGGCTCTCAGGCGCTTTCGTTCTCATCTGTCCTCCATCCCTCCATCTGCAGCTTTCAATTACGCCAAGAGAAACACCAATCTAAAACAAACATCTGGAGGTAACACTGAGTTTTTTTTTTTTTTTTTTGCACGACCCAAACTCATAGTTTCATCAGCGCTGAGGGCATATGGTCGCAAACAGAGCGGGGATACACGAGTACGAGCAACAACGCGCCGTTTTAAGGTCGTACTCGGGTGAAGTTTCACTAAATGTCTCATTTTAAGATGCTTAAGCTAAATTTCTGAATTTTGCACGTTTGTGTAATTTGGAAAATTGCTGTCTTTTGCTATTCGCGATGTCACAAATCACAGTTGTTTGTGTGCGTCTCCATCTCGAGGTTAAACCAGAATGAATAAAGAACAAATTCACAACCTGCTTTGTTCTTTTGCTTCTTTTTTTCTAGCAGAACTTAAACGTTTCCTTGTAAAAACAAAGTGAGGTTTAATTTCTCTTGAATCAAACATCTTTAACTTTAAGACACTTTATTTGTTCAGTGCATGGATTTGTAGTTACTCGTGTCTTTTTCTAAAATAAGCTGTTTTAAAAACCTTTCAAAGGCACTTCAGTACGTAAAACAACGTGACATCATTTATACAACCTGAAGCAGTTTATAATCTAGTTTATCCTTTAGAGAGAGAGTTATCAGGATATGATTGTTTCTGCAGCTCTTATTGTCTTTTAATTAGGATGTAATGTACTGACACAGCTGCTTTGACATATTGTTTTTTCACTTTTCAAGCCAGAACGTTAAGTTAAACTCACCAGAAACTCAAGATTAAGCCTGCAGAAATAAAAGAAAAATGCATGAAATATATATATTTTTAACATTTCATTGACTCTGTAGGCGATCAAACCTTTAAAATTCACTTTGTGTGTCCTCGCAGAACATCTGATTTTAGGGTCAATAACCTCCTTCTTCTCGGCTGCAGCACCTTTACCACGTCTCCTGTCTGAACGTCACACCCGGCGTCGAAAACGAGGCGACGCCGTGAATCAAACACAAAGACGGCGAGCTCGGTTTGAGCCATCGCCTTGAAAACACAACAGGCGGTGACATCATTTCCTGCCTGTCGATCGATAGGCTTATTGACGGCCACAGAAGGGGAGCAAACATAATGAAGCTGACGTCTGCAGACACGCGTTTTTTAAAGTATTTAAAGTTGCAGTTTGTGGACGGTGGATTTCTGTCGGAGCGCCGACAGCTCTGCCGGCCCCCGAGGACTGATGGCAGAGTTGCATCATCTGTATTGATTATTACTGTTTGTGAATTAGCGAGGGGCAAAGCGAGCAGACACCCGGCGAACCGAGCGATGCAGTTGTCATGGGAACGTCGTTGTGCTGCAGGGCAACACAGAAAAAGCTGAACTTCTCAGTCAGCAGGTCTCTGCCCGTGTGATGCCAGTCAAAGCCTCGGCCAGGTTCGCTCTTCCAAGGAGAAACTTTCTTTTTTTTTTTTTTTTAAACCCCCCACCACCACCGACACCACCACTCTCCATCTCTCTTTCTCTCTCTCTCTCTCTCTCTCTCTTTTTCTGTTCTCACTGCTTTCCCATGTGTACCCAGTTGGACACTGTTGCCATGGAAACGTAGCCGTGAGACTGTACAGGATGTGGCTGGAGCTCAGAGGAGGAGAGCGGGTGTTTGTTCGTTTAGAAAAAGAAGTTGGAATGGATGAAATCCTTCGCTGGCTGGATGCAGACCTTCATTCATTTTGAGCTAAAAAGACAAAATCACACAGGGGCTCAACAAAGGACGAGTCCATGTGGGATTAGAGCTCCTCTGAGCTGTCTGGTCTCAACTGAAGTGTAAAAAAAAAATGTATTTGTGATTTACTGAAGCCGGAGTCTTTACATTTAATTTGTAACTTAAAAAGAAAAATATGCGCTGGAAGGAAAATGCAACTGCTTCCTGCTTTTTTAAAGATTAACCGGCTGAAAATCCCTGAAATAATTCGGTTCAAAATGTCAGCTGTGTTGCACCTGAAACAACTTTTTAAGAAACTTCCCAGTTTATGAAAGGAAAGGAGAACTTAAAAGTGCAAATCAAAGTCAGAAAAAGAAAAGTACCAAATTATCAGCCTGCTGGTACAAACTGAATTATTGTAAATGTGCCTTTTTAACCACTTTCCCATATATATTACAAACTTTATTTTAAACTTTAATGGATTTTAATGGATTATCTATATTAAAATTATTAAATTTTCACTTTTCTTTCATGATTCTTTTACTGATTATCAATATATCGGCCAATATTTCAGTGGAAATCTTCTATATAATGTGCACATTATAAATTATTTCATATGTGGTGTTGCCTTACCTGTTATGTACTGCATTTTATTTTTCTATCATCAAATTTTTAGTTTTGAAAGAAGAGATTTAACTTCCTTCATCAACGTTCCTGTATTTTTTTTTACAGATGATACTCAACTTTATATTGACAAATTAAAATTTTAATTTGTCAATATAATAAAAAAAAGGTTTATTACAGTTCATCCTGAGGGAAACACGAGTGTGTGATTCATCTCAAAACCACGAACATCAACCTCAAGGTGGCGCTAAAGGAAAAGTCAAACCTGTAAAACGTATTCAGAATATTTGTTTGAGAAGTTTGATCCAAAGCGAGACTTCATTTCCATTTCCATCCAACTAACAGGATAGAAATACATAAATCCAGTCACAGTCTCTGATAGAGTATCAAGAAACAGCACTATTGGTTTTCTCATATTTTATTTATGCACACTGGTCTGGAAAAACTATACACAGCTCTCTAACTTTGATTTATTTGTTTCTCTTCTGCTTATCTGTATTTTGCTTCAGCGGTATCCTGCCTTCTCGTCATGCTAAATTTCCCTCCTCAGAATCAGGAAAGTTTCTCTTATTTCGCAATTAGTCGTTTTTTTTTTCGTTAACGACGTCAACGCGAATGTGAAGTGGAGCGATTTTCATCTCTTAAGATCTCATTTGAAATTCATCCTTAATCTCTCCGTCCTGTCTGAGCGTGTGCAGGAGGGGGTTGGTTGTGCTGTTTAAAGAATATCACAGGTATATTTTTAGTTTCCACGCTGCCCATGCAGAGCGTAAACCCACTGATGAATTCTTACAAGCTCCTGCTGCTTCTCTCCTTTTTCCCCCGCTGCAGCTTTGAACTCAAACCCTCCAAGAAATCCACTAAACAAAAGCAGCTCGGAGACAAACCGCTGTGCCGAGTCTCCGCTGTTTGGGATTACCAGTTAACTATATTATACACCTCGTACGACTTCATCACACTGATAATGATCCGTGTTCTGCATAAGAAAATCTGTCTGTAGCGTCTGTAATGCCACCCACAGATTTCTGAGGAGATATTTTACAGTCTGGAATTTGGGTTTGCTGCTTGTCACCGTCTTTGTGAGAAACTAATTAGGAGGAAATGGGCAACCGAGTCTTCCAGCAGCATCACACGCTTTCTTTTTAGTGAAATATCACCACAGCTGCAGCAGATTTAAACCCTTTTTTTTGGAGTCTTTTGTTGGATTTGGAGTTATTTTGATAAGGGTTATATTCAGATTTGGTCATTTGTTCTGATAAAAATGAGAAAGAGATGAAAATATGATGTCATGTATCGAAAAGCAATCATCACTCTGATGCAACTCTGCAAAGGAGACGATGGATCACCTTTACATTACGAAGCTCACACTAAATTGGTGTGAAAAAAACAGAGAAGTTTTGCTATAGTGATTTAGAAAATATTAATAATTGTGCTGCATGCAGGTGAAAGCCGTCAAAATGCTGCTTTATCTTTCCCCCCTGCACGTACCGAAGGCTTTCCTCAGGTATTATTTCTAAATTCTTCTTACAAGACAAGCTGGAGAAACGGGGGAATTGTTCGCTCTCTTCTCGGGACGGGCTAAAAACAGTGTTTCTGAGAAGAAAGACGATGAAGGATGTGAGAGCGGGGTGGAGATTTATAAAGCTCTGCTTAGAGCGGGGATATGTTTAGGTTGGGAGTTTTGTAGAAGGATGCTCGGGGGGGTTTCGATGATAAATGGTGCTACAGGGATGCTGTGTGTAGTTTGAGTGAGGGAGAAGTGCTGTTTGCTGAATCGCTGAGATGTTTTGTTAATGGTGGCGTGGAGCGTGTTTCCCTGAGGGGGCAGAAGTTTGGGTTGGATGCACTTTATGTACACGTGGGAACAGGCCCGGTCGGCCACTGCAGTGCTGGACTTTATTCACAAAACCAACAGCAAACCCGTCTTTGCAAGAGCTTTAACAGATTTACCCAACAAGATAAAACCGCTGTTGTGGAAAGTTCACACTTAGAGGCTGAAATTAAAGTGTTTTTGATGGAACTGTGTTTCAGTATAATAATAAGAGTTTAATGAACCTGAAAGATTACCAGTCACTTATTCATATTTTTTAATTAAGTAATATTGCTTCGCCTTTTCCATCATGTGACGCAAAAAAGTAAATGGAGATGCTCAGAAGTCACACTAAGCACTGAATCAACCTGCAATAAGACGATTTTTACTATTTCACCGGCCACAAATCTAAAGATGCTTTATCATCGTCTGTGTTTTACCTCTTTCTGAACACGGCGCTCGTCACATAAACTGTTCGGCTTCGGCAATATCGCAGTGACAGAGGTGACAAAGGTTTAAAAAATGATCTGTCTTGGTCTATAAATAGGAAATGAAGCTCGAGTTTGTGCAGTGGGAGTCTCGCCGGCGTTATTCCCATAAAACCCGTCTGATCATTTCAGAGCAAAGGTCAGCGTGACAAAGTGACAGAGTCTCTCTCCTGCACCTCGGGGTTGTTTGTTTTCAACAAGCACATCAGGTTTTGCAGAAAATACAGGAAACACAAAGGCTCCATCAGCTCGGAGAGGAAAAGGCAGCGAAGACCAGGCCAGATGTGCAGGATGTGCTCAGCAGCTGGTCGCCTCCTGCAACAACTTCATCATCAATTTACCCAAAATCAAAGGGTGAGGCGAACTGATGAAGGAAATCTAAACTTTCAGTTGTAAAAACTTCTTTTAATCAGCAAACTTGTTGATGAATTATCCGAGACAACGTGAAAAGTAGCTTCCTGTTCATAATGAAAAGTTTGTTTGTTTTCCATTTATGCTTCACACGTGGTAAAATAAACAAACAAACTCCACAATAAATCTCACAGAAACATTTACTGAGATATCAGAGAAGATTGGCTTTGTCTGAATATAAAAACACCTAAAATCTTGTAGTTGTTAAGGCAAAGATTCAAGATTTAATTTATTATCATATGCAATTTCTTGGAGTCTCTGACCATATGTGCAACTAAAATAACTAAGAAGGAATAAAATAAAAAACTGAGCAAAAATAAAAATAATAAAAGCAAAAAAAATGCACAACAAAAAATAAATACAATAAAAGGCAGAAATACTGTTGAATTAGAAGGTGTCTGTATTGAATAGCACAGTTCAGAGGAGTTTAACGATCTTTGGGGGGTGAAGCTGTGAACTGATGATGTTAATCTTCTGTAGTCGCGACTTGTTTTGCTACGCTAACATCGACATAGTGAACCTTTGCAGTTCTTTCATTAAAACAACTCTTATTGCACATTTTGTCCTCATCTTGCATGAAATATTTAAATATTTTTCACTGTTTACTTCATAATTCTGTCCAGTTTCATATTTATTTTATACCTCTTGCTTGAATTATTTGCCTCACCCTTATATTATTTTTTTGTATTTTTTGCAGCAGATTACTACCAGACAGTGAACCTGATCAACTCTTCAGGTTCATTTTCTTCAGTTTTTAGCAGTAACAACATTTATAACAGAAACATTTTAGTTTCTCAACAGTTATTTGATGGCTGTAATTATTATTATTAAGTTTCTTTAAAAAATATGATCTAATGTTTTTTTGTGTCAGAATAAAATTTCCTCGCTCGTACCTGAGAGCAGCTAACACCGACTTCAGCTGGAAAAACAGCGTGAACCGGAGGCCTGAGCGGCTTTGTTTGGCGTCGCTGCTTTTTCTTAAATAAAATATTTGAATACTCGAATACATCCACTTCTGCTCTCCGCAGCTCCGGACACCTGTGGAGCGCTTCGTGTTTTTCCGAGCGGGGGAAAAGATGAACGGTGAGTGAATGAATTACGGCGTGTCAGAAGCACAAAAAAAAAAAAAAAAAAAATGAAAAGAAGAGCCGTACAAATGGAATCGCCCGCGGTTTCATCTGAGACCGATTCAGCGAAGGAAGCAAAGCCTGAGCAGAAAATCAAGAGGATGAACAGTCGGAAAGAAAAAAACTTCAAAAAAAGTGTCAAAAGAGAAAAGTAGTAAAGCTTTTTTTTATAGTTGCTAAGCAGCATTAATGGAAGTGAAAGGTAGCAGCTCTCTTTGGGTGATTAGTGTATTAATCGTGTGATAGATGTGTTTGTCTGCAGCTAATCCCCCGTGTTTACAACAAAGCTTGGATCCTAATTAGAGCCGGCTAATCACGCCGCTCGTCCCGTCAATCAAAGGCTGCGGGAGAGATGAAGGGATGAAGGGAAAAGGTGGACCGACGGAAGAAATCTCCCCCCTCCCTGTTTGTGATTCGCAGATCGAAGCGATACCTGCGTCTTTGCAAACGTATTGATTTTAATGGAAGAATCGATGCTGCATGTAAACAATGCAGCTTCCCTGTGATGTGCATACACTCGTCTTCTCCCGCTGACTGACAGTCGGGTGGAAATCAACAGTTATGGTGGGTTTTATGTATTAATGGGTGGCGAATAAATGGGTATAATGTGAGGATGCATCTGTTATATTCTATATTTTCAACCTGATGCACAGCAGGAACAAAGTCTCTGATTAGCTTAAAATATTAAAGGCTATTTGACATATTTAATGGGGATAATTAAAAATGTATGACTGTGTAGACTTTAGCTTAACTTGGAAATGTCTTTTACTAATTGCATTAAATTGATTTCTTAATGTGTCTCATAAACATCAGACCATTACGCGGCAGTAATTCTAACTAATCCGCGTAATCTGTGGGTTTATCGCCACGAGTCATTATGATTTTAAGTGCAACCGCAAAGATCTGGTTTATTAAGGTTTTACTGGCTCCGCTTTCTGACGTCTGAGTGTAAATAGTTAACGAAAGCATCCTCATCAGTGGATAACAGAGATAAATGTTCAATGTTTTTCCCCCAAAATGAAGGACACGATCAAAGTTTGATGCAAAGACTTAAAATCCAGTAAGTTCACTGCAGCTGATGTGTTGTTGTGTGTTATTCAGGTAAAGAAATTTGTGATTTTAGGTGCATTTTGTGCATCCAAAAACTCAAAAATACTTTAATCTTGTGGCTGCCGGGAAAACCGAACACAGGCTAAAGTCTAACGGCTGTTTCGTCTTCAAGTTAACGATGATAAGAACAATGTTTTCACAGTTAAAACTGAGGAAACAACTCTCATTTAAGTATGAAAGAGCGTCTTCATTCCCGCTGCACTAAAGGTAAAGGTAGTGATAAAATAATTGGATTTTTGGTTCAGAAAAGGATACTAAAAAACAAAAAATGACTGGTTATTTGATTTTCATTTTAATATTGAAATTCAAGATATGTGTTATTGTGCGACCGGAAGTTGCCCTTTCAAAGTAAGAGCGCGTGTGAGGACGTCGCTGTGTTTCTGGTGAGTGTCCTACCTGTAGTTTTTACAGAGCCCCTGAGATTATGTGTACTATATACTACTATAATA
>JAOXYL010000065.1:1872825-1883800 GCA_028564955.1 Terapon puta
CCTTAATTTGTCTGTTTCAGCTCTATTTTTACATTATTTTGTATTTCTATGGTTTCATATTGATGGTTTACCTTCAGAAGGAGGCAGGATGTAATGATTTATCTTTCTTTACCCTTATCTCTGCAGACAGTTTTAAAAAGGCATTGATATAAATTACACAAATGACCTCCTTCAACACATCATTTAAACAATTTCAACAAAAATTGAACATTTCGTGGAGGAATTTGTCCTGGACGATGATTTCATCCTGGTTTTACATTTGATGATTATTTCAGCCCGTAAGAAAAAAGCATCCTCTCCATTTTTTTAATCAAATGGCTGAAGAATATCACAAAAATACTCAAGAAATATCAGGTTTTACAAGATCTTTACAGGAAATATCCCTTTAAAAATTAATTTGACTGTTTCAGCTTTATCTTTACATTATTTTGTATTTCTGTGGTTTCATATTGATGGTTTACCTTCAGTAGGAGGCAGGATGTAATGATTTATCTTTTTTTACCCTTATCACTGCAAAAAGGCGTCGATATAACACAGTACACTTCACCATCATTACAAATTACAAACTTCTACACATCATTTGAACAATTTCAGCAAAAATTCAACATTTCGCGGAGGAATTTGGTTCACGAGTGTCGAATCTGACTGTTTTAGTTTTAGCTCAAAGGTCTGAAAAATCAGTTTAATTCCTGGGTGGCGTTAACGCTGCTTTAGCTTGTTTCCAGGAGCCGAAGGGAAGAAGATGAAGAAGAGGAAGAAGAAGTGGTGCATCTATGGACGGTTAAAACGGTGAATCAGCGGCAGAGCGATGAGTAAAACGACCTCGCAGCGCTCCGACCGTCTGCAAAGCTCCGATTTTAAAGGTTGGAAGAGACGGAGAAAACGTCGGTGTCAGACGAAAGAGAGAGAGTTTATTCGTTCGTCACCTCCAACCCCTCGCGGCTCCGTTTGCATCTGTTCGCACGTCGAGCCGCCGTTGCCGCTAATTGCGACGAAAACCAAACCGCTTCGTGTTTCCGGGGGAATTTCCAGGACGTCGCACCTCAGACGACCTCGCCTCTGAGGCCGAACGCTTCAGCCCGCTGTGACTGATGGGAAGTTCAGAGGCCGTGTAATATCTCAGGGAACATTTCACCGGTCGAGCAGAACGTGTCGCGGCGAAGGGATTTCTCTCCGGTCGCCGTTTGGGTGGAAATCCTTCTCCCCCCGCTTATTTTCCGGTAAATCGATGACAAACCTGCAGGAGGTGACGGAGGGAAGCCGAGCGGAGACACCTGGAGGAAACCGTGACACACCGACGGTCATCAGGCTCAGACATAACATCATTTTCAGCTCTGGATCCTGTTTGAATTCACACAACAGACACGACTCTGCTTTAAACTTTATCTTCTTTCACTTCTCCTGCTGCAGCTCGGGGAGGATGCAGAGTCATTTACTTCCTTTTTTGTTCCCAGTTTCGTGTCTTAACCTTGACCTGACACCGCCACAGATGTCACCAAATCTTCTGCACAGTTAAAATAATATCATCAGATGTTATAATATGGTGTTTAAATGATACTGAGGCTTGGATTAACTCGGTTTGTTCTGCACTTAGATGTGTGTTTTGGGTAAAGATGTGTGTCCCATCAAAGTCTACGCTGATCACTAATCCCTCTAAAACCCACGTTAGCATTTAATCAGATGATTATTTTTAAAGAGAGTCTATTTAAGAGCAGGTATTTTTAGAGTTATGCAACCTGCAGGTGGAAAACAGTGATGCAGCAGCACAAAGGGATCCAATGATAAAAGACAGATATCTCCAATATTTACCTATATATGTGGTATGGAGTATAAAATAAGATCAAATTGCATTAATAAATAATTAGTAAATTAATAAATATGCATATTCACAGTTTGCAAATTAGTTAGGAGGAGATCAGAGTTAATTCAAGTCCATTTTTCTGTCACTTATGCACATTATAATATGACAATATATGATGTAATGTGTGTGTAGGTGCAGGTATTGTTGTCGACACCTGCTTTAGTAAGAGCATCTGCCTTAGTTTTTATCACATTTAACATTTTTAAAGAATATTTAACCTTTCCGGAGCTGTAAACGTGATTTTTTTCCACGTGAAGGTGGAGTGTCACATGTCAGCAGCGGGGGCACATTAGTGTGTTTTTTAATACTTCACCGCCAACAATGGAGCTTTTAGCTGCACAGAAAGGGCCGTGATTCACACACGATTCGTTTTAATAGAAACGTTCACTGTTGGTTCAGTTTTTTATTTATGGGACTTGTTGACAAGGAGAAAAACACTGAATATCTTCAGCTTTAAAAGGGTCAGGACTTTGTCTATACAAACCTTCGCCGCTGCAGATGAAAGATAAATATATGTTGACACGCCGAGTATTTCTATTCATTAAATGTGTTTATTTTGTGCGCGTAAATGTGCTGGATATTAGAATGTATTTCCTGGGCTGAATTTAATCATTCTCTCTCCTCTCCAAAGGCCAACGGAGACGCGGACCTGAATCACTTATCTGCCTCTGACTTCTGAATGTTTTCCTTGATTCTTCGTCTTTTCAGCGCTTTAAGAGGGCCAGAACAAAAAAAACAGAGAGCTAATGAAAAGGCGCCGCAGATGTTTCCGTGCGTGGTTAAGATTGGGCGGCGCTGCTGTTTGTGTGCAGTCTGAAGGTGTGAATCAGGGTCACTCTCCTCAGTCCTCCTCCTTCCCACTCGATTTTGAAAGAAGCCGACGGGAGACCTTCTGGTTTTTTTTTTCGGCGGAGAGTAAAAAGGGAGGTTGGAAGCGGCGGAGAGGCTCGGTGAACTCCCGACCTTTCTCCGGCTGAAGCCGATCAATGAGGAGCTGCTGAGAAAGTCAAACGGTCACATGGTGCAGATCAGAGCCGCTCGCACCTTCACGCTCAGGTGTGTTGGCCGGAATATAAAAACACATCTTAAATGTCCAGCCTGAGTCATGTTTCTGAGGTTATCGCCGCTCGTGTTTTACCTTTTTTTTTTCCTCCTCTGTGATCCTAAATGAGTTTTTCTCCTCTGAACATGACAAAAAGTGCAAAAGGCTGAGCTGGGAATTGGCAGAGAAGAACGACACCACAAAGCGCCGACTCTCTGGCGTGTGATCACAATCGCGGCCGACAAACGGTCTCTGCAAACGAGCCAAACGGCGAAAAGCAGAAAAACTTCCCAGCTGTCCGGTCCTGACCGCCGCGTGTCGATATTCACGGCCCGTCACGAGAGCCACGCTGCCGACACGCAAAAGATCAAGAGCCGGTTTATGTGCTGTGTTTTTTCACTGTCCCTCAGAGTTACGTTCTAAAAATAACCCATGAAGTAGTCAGCTTTAATTTTTACAATTATTATAGATGTTTTAAGGCTGTAAAACCCCTCACTACACACTTTATACACTTTTCTCAGACAGACATTAACATTTTCTCACTTTTCTCTCGTTTAAACTCTCAAAGTTCAAATCTTCATAGAAAAATAAATCCAGTATTATAGAATAAAACCAAAGATCAAAACCTGTTTTCAGCCAGCGATCGAAGATTTCTGTAAATTTGGCGAGCTGAACGTTTTCTGTACTGTACAGGAAGAGATTGATTGACAATGGTCTACAGCCCCTTAGCCAATCAGGAAGCAGAACACAATGCACTGTAAGAAAATGAAAAGAAAGAAAAAAAAAAAAAGCATGTAGAATTGCACAAAAAAAATTCCATGAAACAGCGAGGCCGCGAAAGGTGAAGTGCGTTATAGCGAGGGACCACTTTAAATGGAGCACGAGTAACCAAGCAAGCAGAGTTACATTAAACATATGAAAAAGATGCAGTCCAGTTCTTAAAAAGTCTTTTATTTTTCATGAACTGGTGGTGTAATTGATTAATTGGCCACTAGGAGGCAGCACATTAAAAACTAAACACTAAAATTATGCATCATCACTTCATTATAAAAGTTAAAAAATAGTCACGTTTCCAAATTCAGCCGTCCAACAGTCAGAATCAGAATCAGTCAAGATGCAAAACATCTTATCTCACCTAAATAAATATCCAGATCTTTTAAAAAAAGTCGATTACATGTGAGCTTTTTGCAGCGTAAAGTAAATCTGATTGGGATTTTCCAGCAGCTGCTAGCGACAAAGTCAGCGAGAGTGAATAGAAACTTTCAACTTTCATCAACGCGTATTCTCAACGAGCCCTTAAGACAAGAGCTGCAGAGAACGAGCCGTCTTTTCAGGCCGAGGACCTCCAGTTATTGTGCGACATCCTGTGAAAGGCCGTCTTTCCTATACGTCTTCACCGCTTTATATCAAAACCTTGAGCTGTGTCGCTCCATGTAAACCAGTAAAGCCTCATTCAGTGAAGTATTTGATGATAAACTGTGCAAACAAGTTGAGGAAGGTTGCACGTCGTCGTTTCGCATTCGCACCGAAACTCTCGCTCGCTCTCATTTTTAAAAGTTGACCCAACTTGTCATTTCGTTTTCGGCATGTTAATATCCTCACTCTGCATTTGCCCGAGGATGATTACGAAGCGTACCTCTCAATCACGGGACGCTAATGACGGCGGCCAGGCGCGATGGGGTGATTGATAGGTGGCATTTAGCGGCGATGGAGCCCAATATACTCTGTCCTCTCACCGAAGAGCCCGCAGGGAGGAGAGCGAGCCACAACCTTTCAATAATCGAAAGCCTCTCGCCCGGTGAAAGGCTGATCCTTTTGTTCTAATTAACCCGTGAAATGAGTTCGGCGGCTCCCTCTCCGCCCGCGGCGTAAACGCTCTAATAGTCTGTGAACGGCCGAGCGAGGAGAAGAATGCCAAGAGGTGGAAGGTCCGCCGGGCGATTTTCAACAGATGCTCCGTGTCTCTGATGGCATTAGCGTCGGGAGGGAGGAAGATCAACCGCAGCCCGACGCCGGCCGGGGTATTAACTCCGAGAACAGTCTCCTTCGCGAGACAAAATGGCCGACGGCGGTAAAAAAGAAAGCCGCTGCTGAATGTTTCCGACTTTGGGAGAAAGTCTGGAGTCCTTTAGAAACATCCAGGGCTGAGAGGTAATTAAACAAGAGCTCTCATAACTTTACATAAGTAGCTCTGAGGGACGTTTTGAGATCAGTAATCCTGCCTGTTCTCCAAGTGAGAAGACATTCAGGTGTTTCTGCGACTGTAATTATCATGAGTCATAACTTGTTAGAAATGTTTTTTAATCCTATGCTCACCGCTGTGTTTGTGAAAATACTTTTACATACAGAGTTTCTTAATATTCAGTCAATAAAAGGCAAAACTAATGACGCAAATTAGACTTTGTGTCAAAGGTGACATAAGAAAATGACCATAAAGTGCTGTTAATTCACTAAATAAGGAAATATATTCACTCTGCTCGACAAAAAAACACTCACAGGATGTTTTCTTCTCATCACGTCGGAGAGATTTAACTAACCTCCAATCGTAGAAAATCCACATCGACTTGTTTGGAGCCATCTCGCGTTTAACTAGCTGAGACTAATCACATTTAAAGAGCGAATAAAGTGGATAGATTTCAACCAGGCTTTTTCTAACGTCACAACAACTTCGCAGGAAAACGACACGGCGGCAAAGTTTTTCCGAGGCTGGAAAAAAACTGAAATTTGCAGCTCCGGCGGACGAGCGAAGCTGTCGCCACGTCTCGTTCGCAGAAGTGAGATGTTAATTGGGTGAGTTAGGTTGCTGCAGACTGAGAGTTTTTTTTCCTGCAGAGTTGAGTTTATTAACGCTCGGTGCAGAAAACTCGAGTCCATCTGGCTTTAAAAGCGTTCCCCCCTTTTATTTTACAAGAATACCCGCAGCCGAGCAGGAGCTTAGTAAACCATAAAACCCCGCTCATCCTCGATGGTTCTGATATTCTGCCGCTTTTCTGCACCGCCAAACCCCACTGAGCTTGTATCTATTTCTGCAGACGGGAAGCGGCGGAGGACTCGCGGAGAAAAAGAGAGAGAGAGAGGAGAGGAGCGAGGTGGAAAAACAAAACAAATTCTCCGACACGACGCCTGAGGCGGGGAGGCTCTGCGGGCGGACCGGCTCGCCTTCATCTTCCTGCCGAACTGAGGAGAGGATTTTTCAAACGCCTTCAGAAGCAGAGGGCATCCCCGCTAACAGGGAAGAGGGCCGGCGGCGAGGCTGTCAGTCAAAATACGATCCGCACCGCTTTATATTTATACCCTGTTATTGTAGGAAGGCCTGTGGGTCACCTGACAACACTACAGCGAGTGTGTGTGTGTGTGTGTGTGGGAAAGGAGACTGCTTACTGTAGGTGCTGAAAACATCCAACCGAACTGAAGTGAGAAACTTTAAGCGTCCCGTTAATCCCCTCATTGACGGATTAATCTGCAGGTTTTCACAAACTGAATGAAAAAATGCGTGAAAAGACCCACAGAGGTGATTTCTGACGGGATCTTTTGCAAAATACAACAACTTTCTTCACGTCAGAGGAGCATGTTTTCTGTTAAAATAACTACTTCATTAAAGTTTGAGGATTCATGCTTGAACGATAATCGCCTTATGATTTAAAAAAAAGCAAAAACTACTGGGAGCAAATGAACATCTGCCTCTCCATCCTCCGTCCCTCCCTCCGCGACTTTATCTTATTTTTATGTTTTATATCAACGTGGAAGGGGAAGGTCGAGGTGGATGGATGGAGTCGACGGAAACTCTTTAATTTGGAGGACTTGTCGTGACACGGGCCCCGAAAACGTGTCCAATAAAACGAACAGCGCCCTTCAGGGCTCCGGGATCGAGCCTGTGTCTTTGTACAAGTAATCTCGGGTTCGTAATCGATAACCGTTTACATCGAGGTCGCGGACTGAACCTGAAGCCTTTACGTCTCAGTCGCTCAGCAGATCAGGGATCATTTTGTCGGGAGGAAACCTGGAAATGTTGTGAAGTCGGAAAAGGTGCTGCCACCTGTGGACGGCACCTCGATTTTACACTTCATGGCAGATTTCAGAATAAAAGACTTGACTCGAATGAGGTGAATTGTGCCGTTTTGTCCCACTTGAAGAACGTGATAGAGACAAAACCAAATAAATAAAGTTTTTTATGAGCTTCTGAATGAAATATGGCTGTTGTGTTACATCCCATCATGCCTCTTTGATCATTTGAGCTCTAAAATGAACGACTAACCACTCTGACGATCAGACCTTTTTTTAGCCCAAACGCCGGGATGTTGCCGTTCATTTGTGCACATATAATCAGATAATAAACCTGCATTGATCTGTTTTGAATACCTGTGTTGTCGGTAAAGGTGAGTTATATAAAAACAGCCATATGAGAGCATCCTGTGGGCTCCGACTGAGGTAAACTTCTCTTTTATTCAACCAACGCCCGCACAGTCCAAAGTGAACTCCTACTCAATGAACATGAATGCAAAGAGAGAACAATGAGAGGAGCAGAAAGAGGGTTTGTTTGCAAAAAGGTTAAAACTCACTAAGGCTGGATTTTATATAAAATTTATAATTGTTGATCATGAAAATATAATTTCCTCTGACCTATCATTAGTTTGTTGAGGCGGGTCATCGTTCTCCTCGTTAAAGAGAATAAAATGTTGTGATGTAGAGTACAAACACAAGATTCGTGAGTCATATTCTGTGGTTTGGATTTAAATTGAGCCGTTTAAAATGACAAATTAATAATAAAATAAAAAACTTGAGATGTGAGTTTATGAATCCAACACTTCACTTTAGGGTGATATTACTCATTAACGTAACTCACACCCGCACACCACCCTGACAACGCGACACTTAATATTAACGGTTAACACCTTATAATTACATACGGCGCCATAACACACTCATATATCGCTGCAAAACACTCACAAAGACACACCTGCAAAGTTAAATGAGAGTTTAAGTTACAACAACGTGGGAGAATGATTTTAGACTTTCAGATGAATCTTTGGATTTAAAAAAAAAAAAAAAAGAAAAAACAGCTGTATAATCGGGTCTTTTCCAATCACTAATACCTCGGGCCGGCTCGTTAGCATGCAGCTCTGCAGCAGGTTTGTTTTTCGGTGCAGATGCGGCCGACGATCCGACGATTTCTGGCATCAATCCGCCGCTGTTGGCAGCTCGACCGGCCAAACAGAAATATAGATTTCACCCCAAAAACACACACACACACACACACAATCTGACTCTATCTAACATTTACACTTGCATGCACATTACCTTTGGCTGTTATTATCACACCGCACCCACTCAGTGATTCGGTTTATTGGTTGAGTGGCCAGAGGCTTGAAGTATTGAGTCCTATTACAGCGGTCCGAGCTGGGCGGGATAGCATCAATGTAAACTTGGTAAACAGCGGGTGGTGGGGGGGGTGGGGGGGTATGGGGGGGGGGGGCCTCTGGCTGTTTCTGCCGCTCTCAGGCAGGAAAATGAGCACAGACTTCAAAATGTCATTTGTGGTTGCTGGGCAGATTAAATGGACTTGTATACATTTGAGGGAAAAAAGAACAAATCTGATAGAAGAAGTCAGGGCAGCTCCCGGCTGTTTGGCTGCAGATGATTATATATATAAAAAAATAAAGGTTGTATCTGTCTGCTTGGTTGAATGGATGGAAATAAACAGGCACAAACACCTTTTCACCTGCACAGGAACTTTAAACCTTTAACGCTGAACCCGAATCTGCATTTCAAAGCGTCGTCCGATCCGAACTTTCATCTACAAACTCTCCTCAGTCTCCACCTTTATTGAAAGCTTTCAACATTCGTACTTTAAACCACATTGCAAAATCCATCTCAAAGCTCGAACACCTCCAAATTTACTTCTGCATTTTCACCTTCATCCAAATCTTCCAAACTTGTTTTCCAACTATTTTAATTAGAATACTTTATTAATCCCCTGTTGGGGAAATAGAATTTTTTTCACTCTGTTTGTTATACACACATAGGAAAACACAAAAATCTGAAGAAGCAATGTCAGAGTGGGGGGGCTGCCTCTCGTGAAGCTTGAACCGGCAACCCTCTGTTTCCCAACCCAAGTCCCCTCAAACTGAGCTACTGTGGCCCCCTCAATGAGTCCAAATCTTCCATTTTTTCCCCAAAAAATATTTACTCTCATCCAGATCGTTTGTTTCATCAGTCGTCTTTTACAAATAAAGTCAAACATCTCTCACGAAAATGCAAATCTTCACCTAGAAATTGAACGTTATTTTAATAAACTCTAATTTCCTCCATCTTTTATCCAAACCCTTGTTTCTCTCTAATCAATTCCCATTTCTTCGGTTCTTTCAAACCCCCAACTTCATCCAAATTTTGGTTTTCGGCGCCTCGCCGTGCAGCCAGTCTCTGGCTGTGACTGTCATTTATCACAGTGTGAAACACAGCAGTAATAGACCCGCAGCTGTAGGCTACATCACACCACACCTCATCTATCCCTCCCCCGTTTACACTCTCTCCCCCAAAGGTTTAACACTTTGACAAATGTTCGAAATGTCCTCCATTGACTGACAGCGGCTGCGGCATCGACTGGTGGTCTCCGGGGATCCGCCGGGTTTGGATGTCGACTCTTTAGCGGCATAAAGCAAACCTCGTTAATGGAGCCGCGGAAAGAAACAACAAATACGCTCAATTAAACCGCGAAGAGGGGAGCTGAGGGAGGGAGAGGTGGAAGGATGCGAGATAGACAGATGGAGGGAAATAATAGTCGAAATGAACAAGACCCAGAGAAAGGAAGTAATGAGAGGAGGATGATCCCAGGTAGAGTCAGAGAGGACTGAATAAGGGAGGGAAATAAAGAAAGGTGGAATGAAGGAGGAAAGCAAAGCGAGCCAGTTAAGTACTCGCTGTTTGCATCGGGGAGCTGCAGGCCTGAATGACAAAGTCCCCATTAAACCAAGATGGAGTCTCCCGCCTGCAGCAAAGCACAACCGGCGCCGGACTCGCTCAGGTGGATCCATTACTGAGGCGTAATTAGAGCGAGTGATTTCCACCGCCAGTTTACAGGAGAGCTGCTGAAAAACCTTCACAGGGTGCCGACTCTTTTCTGACGGACGCCGACAAACGACACAGTCCGAACTTCTTCCTCTTTCACTCCACTTCTTCAGTGTCGAGATTAAAGAGAAAATGATGGTGAATTGATTTCTATGCCAAATTTAATTTCATACTATAGATATTTAAGATATTTCACATTGACTGTTGACAGTATTCCCTTATCTCAAATCACTCTCAAACTACAGCCTGTTGAAATCTTTATAAGACTTATATTGACATTTTCCAATATGGATGCCACCTGTTGATGTCACAATATGCAAATTAGATGACAATTTACTTCCAGCCCAAAGTTTGGTTCATACTGAAGATATTTCTCATTTACAGTATGCTTTTATCTCAAACCACTTTAAAGTTAAAGCCTTTTGAAACCTTAATATCAAAATTGAACATTTTCCAATATGGCCGCCACCTAATGACGTCATAATATGCAAATTAGATAATTAATTTTACTTCAATGTCGAGATGTTCAGGGTCACCGGATGACTGACAGGTGACAGATGAACAAACCACCACCGCCCTGAAGGTCCAGTCTGCATTTAAAGCAGAAGAATTACTCGTCAAGTAATTTGCCTCAATCAGCAGATTCACCGGAGGGAGAGAAGTAAAGATCCCGTGGCCAACAGGAAACCATGTTGACCATGACGACCTTCGAGTTCATCAACTCGTCCTGTTAGCTTGTAGGACCGTCCAATTTCCAAATTATCTTTCCTGGGGCAAATTGAATTGAACGCAACTGGACTTGGTTATACAGTGGGACCTCTACTTATGAAATTAATTTGTTCTGGAAGTTGTTTTGTAAGGTGAAAATTTTGTAAGTAGACATGCTTTTTACATATAAATGCCCTGATCGGTTCCAAGCCCTCTATAATTTTTTATAAATTATAAAAATGCATCAAAACCTGTAACAAACACATGTTAGAATTAGATTACTGCACAATAAAAGTTAA
>JAOXYL010000065.1:2372790-2385826 GCA_028564955.1 Terapon puta
GCTTTAAAATGTAAAAGAGTAGTTAATTAGTCGTTTATTTTAAATATTAATAAACTGAATTGTCATTACAAGCAAACACTGTCTCATTTGATCCTTCATTTGCTGCTTTTCTCTGTTTTATCACACAAATTGATATTAAAGTGGCTCTAGTTTATTGATTAATAGTTTAATCAGAAAACATAATGAGCTGCTATAAATATAAAACTAAAGATGAATTGATAATGAAAATAATCCTCATTAGCAGCCTCGATTAATCAGGCCAAAAAGTTATTTAAAATGTTATTTTCAGCAGCCGATATTTATCACTCATATTATATCATAGTTTTTAAATAGAGTAGAAACGTGTGTCCCCTAAATATGGAAATGTAATTTCTTCTAACTGAGAGCTTTTGTTGAAAGAATAATTTCACCATAAAATCAGTGTGTCATTAGAAAGTCTTTATGATTCATTTAGAAACTTCAGATCTGTTAGTGACATTTGCTCAAGAGGCTGCGGTTTGTTTTCCTTCTTTATTATAAGACATCAGTCGGTGTCTCAGTGTAAAGTGCTGGTGTCAGAAATTGTGCAGCGCTTTCATTTCCGTGTTGGCAGGTTTGGTCCTCTGATGTCTGGGCACGTCGTGAAAACTGCTGAGCTGCTGATAATGAGACACTTTGGCTTCGTACAGTCACGCTGACGTTGTTGTGGAAGTCGTACCGACGCCGCTGCGTGTTCACCGAACCGCCGTCGAACCGCGACTCGTCCTCGTCCGCAGCTCCTGCCAGCAGAAATCAATCCTCGCGGTCTGAACGCTTGACAGACCTTGTAGCTTGTCTTTAAAACATCCCTGTTTCGTCGCGCTGCGTAGCGTAAAGAAACAGCGCTTCACAGTGCTAATGAAAGGATAAATGCCTGGAGGGGGAACTCGACAGCACATTTAGAAAAGCCTGTATGTTTGTGTTGGAGGTTTTTCTTTGAAATTCAGCAGCTGGGATGTTCAACTCTTTTTGTTTTGTGCCGATTGTGAATATTTTATCAGCACTTCTTGTTTTCTCTTCAGAGCGTGACCTATATTACCCAACAGATGTTTCTGATGTACTTTACTTCACAACAACTGAGCTCATTTGTTTGTTCTGTACATCAGACAAATCCACACTCTGATAACTCTTAATAAAAACCACTCTGGTTTCTCAAAGTTGTCGGTGTGAAGTGTGTCGCCGTCCCAGTGAATCCGCAGGTAGACAGCAAAGCCTTCGTCCAAATCCTCGTGTGATTAGACGGAGCAACACAGCAGGCGACGAAGACGTTCTCACACACCTCGTTTGAACTTAAAGCCTCCGTGCTGCTCTTATATAACGGCCTCATCTTGTTCGAAGACCGTCCAACATACCGACCTTTAGGTGGACAGTCTTAATCACCACACCTTCTCCCTGAGCCTGTTTTACACGGAGCGATAATATTTGCCTCTTGTCAATATTTGTGTTATGGATTAGCGTTGCAGTCGCCAACAACTCCCACAGTTTTTAAATCGATTTAACAGGCAGTTTGTCACGTCCAGATCACAACTGACACAGTTCACTGAGTACACGCTTCAAGGAAAATTCATTTATTAGTGTTTGAGGCTATTTTTTTATGCTTAAATGAAAGATATTTGCTTCTTTTTGCCTCACAAATTTGAGTATTATTAGCTTTTTATGTGTTTTAAGTGAAAACCTTTGGCTGTTGCACTTTAAGACATGTCATGGTAGAGACGTGACATTTTGTAGACAAAACAACAAATTAATTCATTTAAATTAAATAAAAAGTATTTATTTGTGGCAGCTTAATCATGTTGTTTTCACAATATAAACTCTCATACATCCTCTCTCTCCTGCTCACTGCTGAATTTACAGACGCTCATTGAGCATCACGAATCAAAGAGGGACGTCTTTATTCGTCTGTGGCTGTAACTGTCTCGCTAAATGACTTTCTCTCTTTGCTACCAGGCAGCCATCGATGCTGGACTCCCGGATCTTGCAGCGTTAGGATCTGCGAGGCCGGGAGAGACGACGCCCGGCCGTCCATCAAACCAGCCGACCCAATATGATTGCATCCAGTGACATAGACGTCCGAGGTGAAGGTACGGAAATCAGGAGTTTGTTTCAGTATTCTAATATATAGTTGCATCACAAACTGAAACAAATAAAAGACTGTGCTGAGAATGCTGTGTACGATATATAACACACATAGACGCAGTGGGATTATATGTAATCCCACTTGGCAGGTAGACACTGAATCATCAAAGCAGCTTTAATTATCTTTGGCCGGAGGTCACAACGACAGATTAAATACTCAGCATGTTGTGATGAAGACGCTGCATCTATAATTTATTCATTTACTCCAAGAGGTTAAAAGGAATTAAACTCATCCCTCGTCTCATTTCTCCTCTGATTCATCCACGTTTTTGGAAACAGTTTTTGGGTGGTCCATTAAAAGACAAGTTCTACAAAACGAGTGTGTGTGGGCGTCCAGGCGAGTTTTCAGTTTAACTTCAGTATCAGTTCTTATGCTGTGAAAACAGCAGCGAATACTCTGCTCTCCATTTCTCCATGTAGAAAGGTGTAAAAAGGTAATGGCAGTCATGAGACAGGAAAGTTAAACTCTCTCGAAAACGACTGTACCTGCAGGGCTTCTTGACCTCTGTGCGGTCCAAAACTTTATTTTTCCATTTTAATAATAGACTCCCAAAACACACAGTTGATGTCATGTGTTTATTTCAGTCAGCTGGTTTAAAAGTCATGAGATTTTCTTCCATGCGCCGTTAGCAAACAGATATTTGACTAAGTTGACTAAACTAAGGAATTCATTTTAATGAAAAAAAATCTGTTACTGCTGCATTTTGATTTAGTTACACATCTATTTTAGTCACATTTGGTTCTTTGATTGTCTCTGTGAAGTGTTTTATGGTGACCCTGATGGAAGATACAAGCTGTGGTTGCGGTGTGGGAACATTTACATTCCGCACAGAAGCGAAAGATTGTGGTCAAGGTGCAGTTAGGCCGGCTGCCTTTATCACATGACAAGAGGAAAATTATTCTCAGGCTGCTGTAAAACGAGAGAACAAAATCCATAACGTAACGCTAAAGAAGAAAGTATAAACTGTGTTTTAATTGTTGATTCTCAGAGAGAAGGATTAACTGAAAGTGAAATTGCAAGAACATCTTTATAGAACAGATGTTGTGCGACCCCCCCCCTCTATTGTCATGGTAGCTGAAACACTGATGTTTCATTTAACATTATGTAAGACCAAGAAATATAAAAGGGATCCAACATTTTTTCTGGATAAGTGACTTAAATGAGCTGTTGATTGTCAAAATAGTTTGATTAATTAACTAATTATTGCTTCTCTAGACAGCAGCGTCTCAGGTCAGATCAGAAAATCACTAATTAATGGACTTGTTTAGACACGTGTCTTTAATTACACTGGATTTATCTCAGGGGATGTCTTCATGTGGAGCAGCATGTTTCAGTATTGGATTGTAACTTTAAGAATCCTTCAGCATCACTGTTCAGGTCCAGTGTTTATACAGTCACTGTTCCCCTCTCTGCTTTCAGAGATAAAAAAATTAAGCTCGTTCACGCCGATGTCGCTCTGATCTGCAGTCGTACAACTCTGAAAAAACATGGCAGAGAGCAAACAGTCAGATAATTAACTGACCTTTTTATAAATCTTCTCAGTGAGTTCATAAATGTAACACAGACTGTCTGTTCTGGCAGGAGCATGTTACTCACATGTTTCTCATTACTGCAGCAGTTCAAGCATCTAAATCAGCATCTAAAGGAAAGAGAAAGACAGCAGGAGCCAATAAAGTTTGTCTTATGTTCATTGTGGGGAAAAAGGCCAATAGATATTTTTGTTTATCATTTATGTTTTTAGATTAAAACTATTAAAAATCTACCATTTTCTAATAAAATCTTATGAAGCCGTGGTGTTCAGTGGTTATTACTCATTAACTTCATGAAGTTAACAATATTAGTGGTGTGCCACACTGTTTTTTTTCCCCTCACTTATTCTCCTTGTCGTCCTCAGGTTCTTTGTTCTCTGACCATCATCCATCAGAAATGGATGCACTTTGCCCGTCTCCCCCTGGACCGTCCAGACCTCAGCGTCACTATGAGAGGACTGGAGAACGGACGGGAACCTCGTGAGTTCTGTTAAATGTCATTTCCACTCTAATAGCCGACAGTCAGTCCTGGCTTTGTGTGTGTAATTGCTTTGAAATGTAATATAAGCGCAGTTTGCCTCATGTAAATATAACTTTTATTTGTCCCTCTCCAGTTTCTGCCAGACTCTGATCCACCTGTTGAAGGGAAACATCGGTACGGGGCTGCTGGGTCTGCCTCTGGCTGTCAAGAACGCAGGCCTGGTGGTGAGCAGACGTTTTTATTATCTGATCAGACCGGCTCACATTAAATAAGATGCCACTCCTGTTCCTGGCAGATATTCATGACATGGGTGAGACGTGACGAAGAGCGCGGAGCCTTTTGTCAGCTCAATTTTTTTTTTTTTTTTTTTTTTAATTTCCTCTTTCTGCCCACAAAGTTTAGTGGTTGTCTGGTAATACAGTTGTGAGCCGTTGCCACAACAAGGTGAAAGTGAAACGCTCTTTGCTGTCAGGTGTTTTTGTCACCGATGTTCCAGCAGTGCCACTTTCACAAACCGCAATTGTTCCTCACAGAGATGCGTAGAGAGCTGTGGCTGTGGTGTGAAAACATTTACACGCTGCACTGAAGTGAAAGATCGTGGTCAAGGTGCATGAGAGGGACTGCGTCTGTTGACAAGATGAAAATTATTCTCATGGTGCTCGAAAATAAAAGAATAAAATATCCTCTGCCGACCTAACTGATAGCTGAAGCGATGCCGGTGAAGTAAAGACGGAAGGAGAAGCTATAAACTACATTTTAAGTTGATTCACGAAGAAAAGGTTTAACAGAAAGTGAAATTACATGAACATCTGGGTGTTAAAGATTAATAACTAGTCGCAGTTTCAGGTGTTTAACCAATCACGTGTCTCACTTTCTTCCACGTCTTACTTACTTCACAAAGTCTGAATGAATTTCCTCACATAAAGACTTTGTACAAAGGCTGCAGCCAGCAGATATTTTATCACTTGAATTGTTATTTAAAACATGAAAAAATGCCCATCAGTATATTCTAAAACAGTCCAAAACAGTAATATTCATAAAATGTGAAATGTTTTTAATCACACTGAACTCGCAGGGCATCTTTATGTTTAACAGCATGTCCTAGGATTAAATTATTTTTTTACAACAACTTAAAACTTTAACATCGTTCTCAAAACAGTCATGCAAAGATTAAATCTGCTGTCCGTCTGTCCTTCTGTCTCCAGCTCGGGCCCATCAGCCTGCTGTGTATGGGGATTATCGCCGTCCACTGTATGAGGCTGCTGGTGAAATGTTCCCACCACCTCAGTGAAAAGTAAGTAAAGACGTCTTTTTTTTTTTCTTTTGATTTTTAGAGTTGATTTTCCTCATAGATGAATAGCTCTTATAGCAGCTTTAGGCCAGATGGTGGAGCGGCCTGTTGATTAAGTTTCGGTGGTTTGATGTCAAAACTTTTATTCTGTTATCTCCTATATCTGTTTTGCAAATTTCACAATTCTGACATTTTTTACTAACTTTTTTTCTCACATTATTTTGTATTCGCTAGCAACAAAAAGTCGGACTGACGATAATTTCTTGTCTCCGCCTCCGTTCGCTCACAGCAGCTCCACCGTGGCTTGTTGCTGCCAAAAAATCGAACGCTGTGTGTGCTGTAAAGCCGCCACTGCCCACTCTGCCAACACTGACTTGTTTGTTGTCCCCGGCTGACAGATTACGCTCTATTTAAGTGTGCTCCTCCACCCTTTTTCTGCTGTGTAATCAGCAGCATGTGGGCACCGAGTTTCTGACACAAACCAGACGCAACGTAACGGTGACCTGCCATCAGCTCCACCGAGTAAACGTCGTCCCCGCTCCAATTTCAAGTCATCAGATGAGCCAATAAACCCTGCAAATGATCCATTAACCGTTTTACAGCTGCGAGTGTGCAACAACGGAGGTGGTTAACACATCCGTGTGCACTTTAACTTGTTATCAGATTTCCATTAGAGTGTCGCAGTCGCTGCAGCCTGTGACAGTCAGCCCGCCCTTTGCCCTGCTCATGCAGGGATATACACTAACCCCGCCCCGCAGCGCTAAAGAGGATTAAGGGGAGAGATAGCATGAATGAAAAGCTTCCACAACAGGCCTCAGAAATAGATCCAAGACAAACGTCACACATCAATCCGGGAAAGACGGAGAGAAAGAAATGCTCATGGGAGAAATGCTCGTCTGGTTACTGAGGTCTCTTTATTGCAGAGTCAGAGTCTTCACTTCCTCTTGTTCCCTCACCGACCTGCAAGTGCTGCAAGTTGCATCTACTAAACCTACAAACATGCAGATATCCAACCACATGTGGATGGAAAATATTTCATTTTCATCCTTTAATTCTCATAAAGTTACCGTTTTTTTCCCCCAAACTCCACCTGTTAGTATTATCCGCTGTAATGGGGGCAGTTCTTTTATTTATTAGTTCTGTTTCATACTTAAAGGTTCTTCCAGCCTCTAATTTATCTGTAACTGAGTACCTACAAAGTATGAAGGTGCTGAAAAAGAAAACAGACGTAGTAGTAATGCAGAATAAAGGGATGTGTGTTCACAGGTTGTCTTAGCAGCAGCGTGTGTGACTCAAAAAGAAAACTCAGTCCAAACAGATGAATTCAAGTTAATGAGAAGATGTGTCTTTGTTTTCCCGTCAGGATGAGCAGGCCGTCTCTGACCTACGGCGAGGCGGTGCAGTACGGGATGGAAAACGTTTCGTGGCTGAGGAGACACTCACGATGGGGAAAGTAAGACAAATGTTCTGCCTCCTCAGTTTAGAGTTTAATATTAGAAAAGAGTATCAGCTGGTTTAAATCAGCCCTCATCTTTTATTCATGTCACCACACACAGTTCTATCGAGGAATTCTCATTCATTTCTTACAGTTTTCTAGAAAAGGTTGCTTTGATTTTGCAGTAACTGCAGAGAAAATGTAGACTGTGACGCTCACATGCAGATTACTTCATTTAATAGCTGTTGTTGTTGCAAAGCATACAAAAATGAGAAATTTGTCCACAGGCGACCATGCTATTCAGCATTTTTATAATTAGAGCCAAATTACATATTTGATTTTTTTTCAGGGTAAACACATAAAATGAAGCATTGTCATGAAAATTACCAAAATGAAAGGATCAGCATTTCCTTTCTCAGAGTTCATCCATGTGTTAGTTTACGATCGGCCGTAAAATGCCTGATGACAGTTCAGACTTACTGCACAGGCGTCCCTACACTTTATCTGACCTCCGCTTGTTTCTGCCTCACTCAGACAGACCGTGAACTTGTTCCTCATCATCACTCAGCTGGGCTTCTGCTGCGTCTACTTCGTCTTCCTCAGTGACAACATCAAGCAGGTCGTGATCACACACACACACACACACACACACACACACACACACTCACACAAACACACCAGTTCTTTAAAACACAGCAAACAGGCTGCTGCATCTTCTGACCTTTGACCTGCACTTTTGGAAAATCAGTTCACATCAAAGTGTGAGAGCATGTTTACTCTGCTCAGGGACTTATGAAATGTCCTCAGTTACGGTGGTCACATGAAGGTTATTTTAGTTTATGTGACAGCTCCCATAGTTACGTAAGAGTATTGCCCTTGTATGCACATGCACTAACTGGGTTGGGGGAGCTGGAAGTTTACACCACGCAGGAAAAAGATAAATAGGTGACAGGCAGGGATAATACTGATTTCTGTGACCCCATGGCGGGGTGGGGGGTTACATGCACCAGCTTTAACAGAGGTAAATAAACCCCCAAAATAACAGCATGTACTGGTAAAGCTACACACAGTATGTTCTTACTGCATGAGGAGGAAATGAACCCAGCTTTAGAGGTTTGCTCTCACAAAATCTTGCATAAGACAAAATGCAAATCATCATCACTGTCATGCTTCTGCTTTATGATTTCTTTCGAACTCTTTATCTCGTTTCAAATTTAAGATGACGGAGTGGATTTTAAAACAGCAGAAGACATGACACTTAAAGATGCCGCTAATGAGTTTAAAATGTAAAAATTCTGCGTTTTATCAATCATAGCACGATGGAAGTTTGAAGAAAACCTCTTTCGTTTACCCAAGTATGCCTTTTGGTTTATCTGTGTGACCTTTGATCGATGACCTTATTTCCACCTATTCACCCCATGTAATGGTCGGAGATGTGGAAACTTCACTGTTTAACTCACAGAAAGTCAAATGAATGAATGGATGAATGAAATCCCTAAAAGTGAAATTTCTCTTGTGGGATTTAAAACTTGTTATAAATCCCTGTTGATCTTGGACCAATTTCATTTGTGTGTTAAAGTTTATTACCACTAGATGGTGGTGTCTGTCTGCTGTGGTGGTCTCCTCTCCTCCACTGCCACTGTCGATGAACACCTTGAGAATCAGTTTCTCCTTTATCTTATTTTTCTGGTTAATATTTTTTGAGTATAGCTGGTCTCTTTTTCATCATTCTGACACATCTTAAATACTTTGTGTTGTGTGAGAGTAAGCAAAAATAAGCAGCAGAAGCTATAAAAAGTGGTTGTCTTAATAAGCAGACAAATTAAAAGCACGTTAGATGTCTTGATAATGAAAATAATCAAGAGCTTTGGTTCAGATCATCACCCACCAGATTTATTTGAACCCTTGGTCTCGATCCTCTTTGAGATATCACGCCTCTGATTCACTTCACTTTTCATCCCTGTTCTTCCCCCAGAAGTGAGACTCTTCCTTATAAAAACATCCTCAGGCACAAACATCGTCCGTGTCGGTTTGTTTTCTGTATTTTTAGTCTCGTTTCTGAAACCGTCTGCCTTCACCAGGTGGTCGAAGCGGCCAACGCCACAACCTTCAACTGCCACATAAACAACACCAACCAGACCCAGGTCCTGGTACCGAGCTTCGACTCCCGTCTCTACATGCTCTGCTTCCTGCCCGCCGTCGTCCTGCTGGTTTTCACCCCCAACCTGAAGTACCTGGCCCCCCTCTCCCTGGTGGCGAATCTGGTCATGACCGCCAGCTTGGTCCTCATCTATTTCTACTCCCTCACGGTGAACACCAACTTTATCTCATCTCTTACACAAAAAACACTAGATTTTTTTATTATTATTAAACTGGAAACGCAAAAGACTTTATGAGGAGCAGACGGAAGTAAAGAATATTTGTCAAAGTCTGTTTCCACGAAGACTAAAAGTGCACATTGCAAAAAACGCAAGTACTTTGTCAGATTGAGATTTATTGTCTGCAGCACTACAGTCTGCGAACTAGGGGGTTTGCTGTTAAACTCCAAAAGAGGAAGAAATTTAAGGTGATGTTTTCCTCATTTCAGTTTACCACCAGTCACCTTAAACTCTGACTTCTCTCCGATAATCCGCCCCTCTGTTTCTGCTCTGCTGATTGGGTTGCGGGG
Source organism: Terapon puta (assembly GCA_028564955.1). Lineage (NCBI taxonomy): Eukaryota > Metazoa > Chordata > Actinopteri > Centrarchiformes > Terapontidae > Terapon > Terapon puta. Next base: position 2,382,350 of record JAOXYL010000065.1, read on the forward strand.
TTGTTATGGATAACACGGCAACTGGTAGCGACAGAGTCTCCAGATTACCTGTTCTCCGGTTATGGAGTATTTCATCATGCAGCTTCTGCCCTTTACAGATATATAGCAGTCGTGTTTCCTGAGAAACGGCCTTGCCTTGAAAAAAGCAATTTCTTGCATCAGAAACCTTACAAAGATTCAGCAGTAAGACATATTTGTGGCCCATAAGCTGATTAATCACCTGAGCAATGCATTTTGGGAAAGCAGAGACCATAAATGCTATTCAAGTTGCAAAAACAGTCTTGAATCGCTTTTCTTTCTTTTCTCTGGATCGACTTGGTGCCCCAGAAAGTCTAATAATGTTAATGCAGCTCTTACACTCGTCCAATTTCATTTTTAATGACTCCACATCGTGATTTTAAACTTTCAGCTCAGCCACTTGACCTTTTTTTTTTTTTTTTTTTTTTCAGAGGAGTAAAATACGGTCATCAAAAGTGAAATGATGAGAACATTTCAGTCCACGTGACTCTACCGATCCTTCCTTAGCTTATGCATTTAATTCAGAGTCATTGTGTAACAGTAGGAGCCTATTTGTCCCAGTTGGCTTTATTGTGCGGTAATGACAGTTCACTTTGTATTATCCTGCTTATTTCACAGCTGCTTATCAAAGACCATAATCATATTATATTATCGTATCACAAACTAATGTAATTTGCAGATTTTGGCCAACAAATGAGTCCAACAGCAGCAGCAAAGAGTGGCGTCCTCTCGGCACACAGTGTTTGTACTTTGATCACAAATGATCCAAACGGAGAGATGATGTGAGGAATAAGAACCAAGAAAACACCTATTAAGAGATGAGCATTCAACGATTTCATTATACTATCAAATAATAGTTTGTTTTTTTTATTCCACAGAACATCACGTACCCCATCAACCTCCCGAAAGTGGGCAGAGCTAAGGACTACCCTCTCTTCTTCGGGACGGCCATCTTCGCCTTCGAAGGGATCGGAGTGGTACGTGAGCGGCTGACGATGAGCTGCAGAGCTTTTATGCAGGGTCAAACGCATTAACACCCAAACAGTTAAAGCCCATTTACATCTGGTATTAACACGAGATGTGTTCCTGGATACATTATCGGGATTATGACGCCTGATCTTTGCATTCGCAGCGCTCTCGTTATCTCCATTCTGTCCGCTTTACGGTTTTATTTTAATATGCAAATCAGGAAGGCAGAGTTGGCGGACTTGTCAACAAACAGCAGGTTTAGCAGGTGGCCCGAGGCAGAGTCAGGCGACCTTTAAACTTTTTTTTCTGAAGAGCGTGTCCAAACTGGAGAGATGGTTTTTACTCCTCGTCCAGATAAGCTACTCAGATACAGGCATGTTTGTACAGGTTGTAATTAGCCTGTAACACTCACCGTATTTTCATTAAGATGTCTCATGGTTCTATCGGTTGTTAAGATGGAAATTTTTTTATCAGAAATATCGACATAAAACTACATATATTTGATTTATCATGTTTTATAGTTTGTGTCGTTTTCACCCCATGAGAGGATCCATGATGCCTGGATGTTTATTGTAAATTCAAACCATAAAGGAGAGTAAATCTTACTTATTAAATTATGGTTTACATCCTCAACTATAATGTGTAGAAGCTCTGTCATCTGTCATATTGTTTAGGCATTAGTAATCCGTTTTGACACGGGAATATTTTGCACGAGACAAATGAACGTCCAAAGTGAGCATTAGCATGCATCACGCTGCGCTCAAGTCTCACGTGAATTCAGTTTTGAATCATACATTTTGTTTTTGTATAAATGTGCACGCAGGCTGGGTCGTAACTGAGAGCTGTCGTACATTTATCAGCCTGAAAACAAATGAAAATAAGACGAAAAGCTCATGTTACGTTATGCTCCTGAGGTTGGTTTGTTAGGGACTTTGTAAATTAAAAAAATAAATAAATAGAAAGAAGAATATACGAATAAATCGTATTTGTTGGTGCTGTTTTTCAGTGCTTTTAGATGCACTGCTCAGATAGTGCTGCAGAGGCTGCAGGCAGCACAGTGTTCTTCATTGGTATTCAATTAACACCATCCAGAGCGCTGAGAGGACGTTACACTTTTCAGTATGTTGAGTGCGGTGCAAGAGAGAGCCTCGGTCTTTTGCTGAAATGTCATCAAAGATTTAGCCTTCATTATAACGTCAATAAGCCAGAATCAAGACATCACAGCCTGAGAGGAAGTGACATTTTAAAATGAACATTGTTCAGACGTTTTCTTTCTTAAGTCAGACTGTCACGTCTGATGTTGTTAAAATGTCACAGGAGACCCACAGGTTATGCTCTCACATGGTCCTTTGCTGCTGCGTTAACAATCTGCTCTTGTCTCCTCGGATCTGCAGGTTCTTCCTCTGGAGAACAAGATGCAGAGGCCGCACACTTTCATCCCGGTTCTGTATTTGGGGATGGGCATCGTCACCTTCCTGTACATCAGCCTCGGCACCATCGGGTACATGTGCTTCGGAGAGCACATAGGAGGCAGCATCACTCTCAACCTGCCAAACTGCTGGTAAGATAGCGTCGACTCTTCCTGGACCAGATAGATTTTGGTCCCTGATTCGTAGCCGTTAAGCTCCCTGTTCAGAGTTTGTTCTTTTCCCGAGTATTTAAGCCCAAACTTGAAAAAGGTGCATACTATAGGTTAAAGAAAAGAAGCACTTTCTTCTTTTTACACTACATTCATTGCCACATACTTCTCATCCTTCCTGACAGTTTCTTACTTTTCTTTTTCACTGTGAAAGGATTTTTTTAGGGTAGTTTTTACACAGGGTGACAGGACAGAGGGTGTTGTGTATTGTACAGATTGTAAAGCCCTTTGAGGAAAATGGATGCGATAAAATGACTTGACTTGAGTACATACGGTGTGTACAGTCCAGTTTTTTCACCACATGGACACAGAAACTATGAAAGAAAAGAGGCTTGAACTTGGAGATTTTGCTTTCGTACAGTTTATTTTTTAAAGATTTTTATTTGATGTATTTAAAAAAAACATTTACAGGAGTGGTGCCAGTTTTCCTCCCGTATACATATACAAAAACATCTTCTAAAATCACTGTTAAAATTATTATAGTTATTCAGCCCTTGCTGCGAGCGAACAAGTGGAAGTGGAATTAAAGGTAGAAAGTGTCCCTATGGCGCCATCTAGTGGCTTGAAACTACCTCCACTACTGTACAAAAACAGTGGAACCGCATCCCAATCAAATAACTCAAATAGTGTCATTTCTATCATAGATTTTAGTTTAATGTTTTAGACGACGGTGTGGAGAGTCACATTCACTCTTTGTTGTTAAAGTCAGTACTTCCACTCTTTGTACATACTATTTATCACGCTTGTACATACTATTTAATTTATTTATTTTATTTTATTTTATTTTATTTTATTTTATTTTATTTTATTTTATTCTATTTTTAATTTACTTTTTTACTTACTTTTGTGTA
>JAOXYL010000065.1:2526122-2536226 GCA_028564955.1 Terapon puta
CAGTAATTAAGTTTACCACAGGCCTAATACTCACTCCTTACTTTGCACATTAATATTTTATCTCTAAAACATTATGATCATCTTGTAGAATCTGAAACGCGTATAAGTATCTGTTCATAAGGAAACCAAATAAATAAAATATAATAATAAATAAACTTCATAAAAGGTCATACTTGTAGCTAATACTGTTTTAAATTCAACCACCAACATCGTGGGAGAGCTGCTTACGGTATTATATAATCCTGTTATGTAATATATATTATAATATCACTCTTACAGGGATGTTTATGCATAATGAGCATTTTTACTGCTGATACACTAAGAATATCGTGCTGATAGTACTTCTGCATTTTTAAGTACAAATCCGAATGCTGACCTGAGTATTGCCTCTTATATTTACTTTTCATCGTTGCCGTTTGTCCTCCAGCGGGGTCAAAAGATTTGTGTAATTTAGGATGAAAATCCATCAGTGTTTTCTTGTCAGGACGGAGTGAAGGCGTGTTCTCTGCAGACGGAGCAGGGGGACTGAAGTCGAGGTGAAAGAGCCCGCCGAGGGTCGTTTAGGCCTTTTTACGACAGTGCAAACAAGCCCCGCTGGGAGGACATCATGAGGACAGGTGGGGCACATTAGAAAGTGTGTTTTTGTCATTAGTGCAGACGCGGGAATCGGGGGGTAAAGCTTCGTCTCTCCCCCGTCGCCTGTTTTCACTCAGCCGTGTTGGACGGCTGTCAAAACCAGGCGAAGATAAACAGCGTCGTCTGGCATGTCGGGGCCCGGTTTGTTTGTTTCCTCGTCTTTTTTTTCTAGATCCACCGCCAGCCAAGCTATTCCACAACGGCTACTTCCAATCTTTGTGGATTTTTATTTATAGTTTTGTTTTATCGGAGCTTTTATTTCACTCGGCGGGCCTTGTCAAAATCAAGTTTTCAAGGAAGACTTTATAAATTATGCGCCATTTCAGAAAGCCAGCGAATCGCATCAGGATCTTCGAGGCAGGAGTCCAAATTCATGCGGGCTTGTTCAGAAGGAGAATTTATTTGTCGAGCTAAGAATGCAAAATTACCCCCTCAATAACAAATGCATGCAAATCATGTGTCGTGTGCGTAAACAAGCCCTGAAGTGAGCAGCAAACAGCCCAACTCATCACTAAATGCACGAGTAAATCCACAAATCCGGCCTTAAAGTGGCCCCCGTGATCGGATGACTACCCGAACTGAACCGAGATGGAAAACTCTGCCTCGTTTGCCCAATTCACCAGAGAGCGGTCTGATCAGCCGGTATGGATGGACGAACTTTCTACAGGCTGTGTAAATGTTTACAGGCTCTGCAAATACTTTAAAACTCGTTTGGAAGACGCCAACCGTGGGGAGCGAGCAGATTTGCTCTACGTGTTGCAATTAAGGCGAAGACCGTGAATTAAAAAGGTTTCAAAAGAGATGAAACGTCTCCAGTTGTGCACAACTGTTCATGCGCTTCACCGATGAACAGATAAAGATGTAAAAATGAAAAACAGCCTGCAGAAAAATAAGTGAAACAAGACACTGAAGTTATGCATGTTCAGTGGATTTTTCAGTGGTAACGAGAAGAATAAAGAGCATCATCAGACTCTCCTTCCTCTGTTCGTTTCCTGTGAAGTGTAGAAAAATGTGAGAATAAAGGAATCTAGATGCTTCCCGATTTATCGGTTTAACGATCACACAGGCTCTACAATCATTTAAGGAATTTGCTTTTGGAAAATGCTAATGAATTTAACACATTCCTGACTTGTCTGGCCTTGTGAACATTTTTTTTTTTTTTGTGAAACACAATGAAACCTAGACTGAACTTACATAACCAGGAGCCACCGATTTTAGGTAATTTCGGTAATTCGGCGCACCCTCCCTCCCTGCGCAAACCTGTTGTTAAAGTCAGATAACAACTTGTTCGAGGCAGCAGAAACAGATTGGACTTGATTTCACTTGCGTTTCTTTTTCTTTTCCTTCACTCTGCACGCATCCTTCCCCCGCTGAAACTTCACTCTGCAGCATTGTCTGATTCAGTCTCGAAGAATTAGTTGATTAAGTGTATACAAGCTTCGGGAAAATAAAAGCTCCGTCAGAAACCTGCGCGTAGCCATGAGTCATTTTCTTCCTGTCGAGACATGAGAGGTTTCTACACCCACTGTCCCGTAGTAATAGTGGGTTCGCTTGTGAAAATAGGGAGAGGTAAAACATGTTCTATGAAAGGTCAGGTTTCAGCTGCACGTTTATGCCATTCAAGGCAACACAATCGCTCTCGTTTACATGGATTTATTTGATCAGTGAATGCCAATATCAGATTTTTTTCTTGTATTATTTGTCATCTTGTATTATTTTTCACAACAGCTGCTATTGTTGGGGCACTGCCGGCATGGCCAAAAGTACACGGATATTAACATTAATCATTACACTCACTCAAACATCTCATTCCCAAATGTTGGAAATTAATCTACAGCCTCCACTCTGTTCACAACAATCAAGTCTTTTCATACCAGTGTGGAAAAACTGAAACCAGAGCTTCCACCTTAAACTCATCCAACACCTTTGGGCTGAACTGGAAAGAGCCAGGCCTGATCACCAAACATCAACTTTTCTTTCTGGAGCTTCGGTGAGGTTAGAGAAGCAGTTTGTCCAATCGTGAAGAATCATTTTAGGATATATTTTTATTGTTTTCCATTTCAGTTGTGTAATCATGTTCATTTCTACTCGTCTGAATATTTTATAAGGACTCTTTCGGAGACTAGAGGAGATCCAGTGTGAGAATAAAGAAGTTCAGAAGCCTTTCTACCTGAATTGAGGTCATCTACAATCAAAACACCTCCGTCCTCAGACTCTTAAAAGTACACACTGACACAATAACCCTTTTCAACCAAACACATCATCTTCTTCTTGCATGCACGAGTAAATGAACTTCAAATACACCTGCTTTTGCACCAAAAAAAAGCTTGTTTTACGCTGACACTCTGCGGCTGTTTCAACACTTCCTTTGCTCCCTGCCTTTGTGTGGCGTCTCGCTATTAACACAGCTCGCCCTCCCTGTCTGTAATCCTTTGGTATACTGGCCTCAGGGTGTGGACAAACACTACGCTACCTGCAGATTACATGAAGAGGACAGGGCTTGTAGCGGCTTGTAGCGTAAGAGCTAATGCTGCGCTAATTTGACTGAACATCAAAGTCTGAACCAGGTGACTCAGTCGCAACTGTCAAACACGAGCGCTCGCATACCTGAGGGGGTCACAGGCCTTTTTTTTGGTCTGTTAGTCTATCTTTTTCTCTGCACATCCCTTCAGTACACAGATGAGTGAGTTTGTGAGTGACCTCTGAAGGAGCTGCTCATTATGAAGTTTCATTTTCAGCACGGCGACACGCCCAGGTTCTGCATGACTTGCTCTGCTCAGACTTGCAACAGTGCATTAGGAGATATCAAACATTTTTTCAACCTCCCCCCCAAACCTCCCTTGTGGGAAATAACTCTTTACGGCTGCAGTAATACCCCTGAATCAAAATGTAAATCTGCCTTAGCGACATATATATGTCGAAACAAATCGTGAAGGAGACTGCACAGAGGTCCTCCAGATGTCTTATATTCACAAAGGGAATTTGAATCAAAATGTAAATCAATCACAAAGGAGCGAGTCGCCTATATTTCAGTCCATACAGCTTGTGAAATAGGGGGATGACACCGCGCAGGCTGATCCAATTACTATCTGTATTCCAGAGTTGCTGCCTCCCCGTATGTTTGCTCGCTAAAAGCTCCATTTCATGTTTCAGGGCAACACTAAACATGCAAAGGTCGACCCTTACATGACTGATTTTTGTCAAATCCCGACTCCCATTGCCTGCATTTTTGTGCTGTTGTGATCATAACAGTTCATTTTTTGCAGACAGACAGACAGTCGGTGGGGCTCTGTTATCCACTAAACACATTGGGGTTAGACCACAGGATGATATCATATTTCTGTAACAGGCAGTAACTCATTTTCCCATGAAAACCTTGCACTGTTATGGCAAAATGTCAGATCGTGCTGATTCCTGGCAGAATTCCTTTTAATAAAGACTAAAACAAATCTACCAGTAAATGAGAAATGATTTTGTCTACTGCACATGTTGTCAAGTATTTTACAAAGTGACCTCTGAAACCTTTAGAAAGTTTTGCATGTTCAGTGGAAATGTACTGTTTAATAGACTGGTTTTGTTCATTTACTTGTTTCATTTACCTGTTTTGGGATCCACATCGAAGTACGTCCGATGAGCCTCCAGCATTTGGTAAGAAAGTTTCCCCTCAGAGGAGGAGTCCGCGTCCGAGGCCTTCACCTGAACGACCGACTCGACCTTGTCCACGTTCTCCTGGACAGACGCGAAATACACCGGCTGACTAAGCTCTGGAGCGTTATCGTTAACGTCCAGGACCTCCAGGAAGACGTGGGTCCAGGAGATCAGAGGCTCGGTCCCCAGATCGGTGACGTAGACAGAAAGCCAATAGTGAGGCGTCATCTCTCGGTCCAGCGTGTCTGTTGTTCGAATCACACCTGAGGCACATGAAAGGGTGGGGAAATTAGGAACTGTGAGGATAAAACCCTGTTTTCACTTGTGAAAAGCAAACCAGTATTTACTTGTTTCAAACCTGCTGATGTGCCTCAGGAGTTGATCACTCAGCAGTGCTTTTAATTTTATAGTTAATGACTGTAACCACCTTGGAGAAAATATCAACCACAATTACTTTCATCTAGCTTAAGGTGACAGTTTGCATTTTAAAAAGTCTGGATTATTGCCCAATAGCTCACTAACATGGATGACACATTGTGTTTCCAAAATATCCTGAAATTCTTATTGAAGAAGCTGGATACCACTGTTATACCGGCAAAGACAAACACTATTGACATATAGATGCCTTGTGAAGCATTTTAACTTTGTATACCCCCAGGGAGAGCTAAAAAAACAGCAGCACAGAAAAAGATATATTTCAGCGTGGCTCCATTATGACAGAAAACTCTATTTGCCCTGATTTTATCTGAGCCTTAAGTGCAGCTGCAGGCTAATGGAATGCACTCCGATATGCTGAGGGGTCGCAGCATATCCTCTGCAAAGGATATGCTGATGGAAAAATAGACAAACCACCTCAACTACCCCAGAGGAAATAATGTGATGTACAGCCATGCACACGTCCCTTCTTATCATAAGCCAAGGGAAGTTACATGAGGAAATGTAATGCTGTAAAGATCCTCCGTGACAACATGGTGTCGGCATTTCACTGAGCTGCAAAAATGGGCTGCATTTAAAATAATCTTAATGTTGACTCAACCAAAATCTGTTTATTTAACTTGATTTTTTCCCTGTTTTCATTTTATTACTGACAATAGATCCAATAAAACAACAAAAAAAACTGTATTTTTTACCTGTTTCCTCATCAATGGTGAACACCCCAAGACCAGAGCCATCATGGATGTGGTACCTAACAACTCCGTCTCTGCCCAGATCCTTATCCGAAGCCGTGAGCATGACCACTGATGTCCCCACCGCCGCGTCCTCCATCACTCCGGCTTCGTACACAAACTCGGTGAACACGGGCCTGTGGAGGTTCTCGTTGACATCCAGAACCTGAATCTCCACAAAACAGGAGGAGGAGAGGGAACGGGGGAGGCCGTGATCGACAGCGCGGACTGTGAGGTTGTAAATCGGCCGTCTCTCGAAGTCCAGCTCCCTCTCGAGGGTCAAGGCACCCGTGGAAGAGTCGAGGTTAAAGATCCCACCTTCTGTATTTTTGAGGTTGTAGTAGACAAGGCCTCCACTCCCCAGATCCAAGTCAACGCTCTCAACCCAGATCAGGAGCGTCCCTACGGGTACGTCCTCTGGGACTTTTATTTTGTAAACTTTGGGTGCAAACTTGGGCGGGTTGTCATTTATGTCTTGCAAAACCACCACAAGATCAATGGTGGAGAATAACTGAGGTCCGAGTTTGGCTTGGTCTCTGGCTTCGATCCAGAGGTCGTGCCTTGGTGAGATTTCTCGATCCAAACGCCCCGTCACCGTCACCTCACCAGTCAGTTCATCAATGCTGAACATGTCAGTAGATGTCAAGAGCGAGTATTGGACATTACCGCTCGCATCTACGTCAAGATCTACTGCACGAGCTGTGAAAACGATGGAGTCCACCTCTGTGTTTTCAGGCAAACGTATCACATACCTGGGCTGATCAAACACAGGAGCATTGTCGTTGACGTCCATGACATTCACCGCGACGAACTTCCATGCAGATGTCTGCGGCGTTCCCAAATCATACACGGTGATGTTCAAAATGTAGAACTCTTTACTCTCTCTGTCTAATGGGCAAACCAACTGGAGGTCGCCAGAGAAAGTGTCGATGGAGAAACAGCCGTCCTCGTTCCCACTCGATATCGCGTACACCAACTTACTATTCAACCCTGTGTCGGCATCGGTGGCCTTGAACTGAATGATGGTGGAATTCAGAGGATGGTCCTCAGCAAGGTCAATCGAACCCGGGATGCTCAAGTCAAACTTTGGAGAATGTCGATTGGTAATGTGAATATCAGAGAATGTGTCTTCCTCTTGACTGGTTAAAACAGGTTTGATTGACTCTATCAGTTTATCAGTCAGCTGTTTGAAAATGCCCGTTTCCTGGCAGTGGCACGTCGCATCATCACCCCTGTTGGTGACGGTTACCCTGACGACCGAAGCTTCGGAGAGATGTTTGCCATCTGTGGCTACAACTCTCAAATTGAATGCACCGACTCGCGGGGGAACCGGTTGCTTAAGGGTAACGGCTCCTGACACAGAATCGATAGCAAATACTTGGAGCTCATTTCCTGACTCGATGACATACCTCAGCTGCTGCAGCTCGTCTAAATCAATGGCTGACAGCTCGGCGACTGTGTGCCCCACAGGTAAATCTAGAGGTACGGTGGTGTTGCAGCCCACTCTCTCAAACAGAGGGATGTTATCGTTGATGTTGTTGAGGGTTATCGTCACGGGGCATTCGCTGACCTGACTGTAGGGGCTGCCGCTGTCTGAGGCCCAAACTCTCAGGTGGTAACGCCGCTTCATCAGCTCGTAGTCCAAGTGTTCAGAGGTTGAGATGACGCCTGTGAACGGGTCTATTACAAAAGGAAGGGGGGCTGAGTTGGCGATGGAGTAAGTCACAAATCCGTTTTTGCCTTTATCTTCGTCTGTGGCTGCTACTTTTAAAACACTGCTGCCGACAGGGGTGTTTTCATCCAGCGTGGCCTGATAGGAGCTGTGCGTGAACTGTGGGCTGTTGTCGTTTTCATCCGTTACCTCAACCACGATGTGAGTCTCGGCTTCTCCGTGATTGGCCACCACATCAAACTCATATCGATTCTTTTGCTCGTAGTCAAATTTTTCAGTGGTTACGATAATCCCTGTTTTGGGATTTATCTTGAATTTAGTGGTGTCTGGATTGTTTTTGATGCTAAATGTGACATTATAAGGTACTGAGGTAACAGAAACCTTAACTACATGACTTTTAGGGGGTGAGAATTCGCTCAGGGTGACAATATAGGTGTCTTCAAGGAACGCCAACGGGCTGTAATGATAGGCCGGAACATGGATTTGTGTAATTGGAGAAAGTAAACTGGGAGAGCTCCTGTCTTTAGCTTGAAGGGACAGATTCAGCCCAAAAGGAGTTTGCGACCAGATAATCCTCTTTGTAGAGATCACCTGGAAGTCACTGCCCTGCGCACCTAAGGGGATTATCTCAAAACACTTGTGGGGATCCCCTCTAACAATATTAAGGGATTCCACAGGCTTAACTCCTGCCTCTACGTGGACATTGATAGTTATTTTACCGTCTGTTGAGACTGTGGGTTTGGCTGGAGGTGAGATAACTGGAGACCCCATGGATGTCTTGAGTACATTTACCGTAACCCTGGCAACATTACCAAATTTATGAACACCAGATATTTTCTTTGTCCTGTCCTCAGCTAAAACAGTGAGGTCGTATCTCTCTGCGCGGGTGCGATTAAGCGTCTTGACGAGGCTGACCGTGCCTGTGAAAGGGTCGACGGCGAAAGGATGAGCTCTGCTGGTGAAAGTGTAATAAAACTCTGCATTGCTCCCGATGTCGGCGTCGGTAGCGCTAACCCTGACCACACTTGACTTAAGTCGAGTGTCCTCCCTGATGGTCACGTCGTAAGAGGCAGGTAGGAAAAGAGGCTTTAGGTCGTTGGTGTCAAGCACCTGGACAAACACCTTTGTCTTCGCCTGGAAGTTAAAAGTGTCTTCAGTTGCCTCTACAGTGACGGTGTAAGAGTCTCTGACCTCCCTGTTGAGGAGGGCTGAGTTACTGCTGCGTGTTTTGATCCTGAGAAAGCAGAAATCTCCAACTTTAACTGCTTCTGCCTCAAAAAGGCCCGCGTCGTCCCCTGAGACGATATTATATTTGATTTCCCAGAACACATCTGTCACTTCAATGCCCATCTTCACCGGCGTCTCAATGTACGTCCGCGGGGCCGAGTTCTCGTTGATGGTGGAGTTGTAGAGATGGTGTGTGAACCTCAACGGCGAGCTGTCTTTACCTTTTCCCATACTCCCCTGACATCTCCCCATGTGCAGTGCAAGTGTTGCTAAAGTTAGGAGGGTTGTTCCAAAAGCTGCCATCGTCACAAAGACCCTGAGACCTGGAAAAAGAAAAGAAAAGAGACAAATAAATACCATTACTATAAATTCAGGAGTGGGAGAAGGAAAAAAAAGCTCACTCAGTGAATAGTCTTGTCTGTATCGCTCTGTGTATCTGCAGAAAAACATAAAATACATGCATAACATTTGTGCCTACACTATTTTGTAAATATACCAATCCTTTCCCCCCCCGAGTGCCACTAACAATACAAATGGACACAGAATACACAATGTCATAGCAGCAGAGGGAAGGCCTGTGGCGAGGTATCTGAATCCTGTCCAAACTCGCCTTAAACAAAACAAAAAGAAAAAAGGGCAAACATATTGTTTCAGGAACATAAAGCTGCCTCCAAGCCTTTTCAAACAGGTGGCACTTCCCCATAATTATTCCTCCGGTGGCCAAATACTGGCAAAAAGTACTCATCGAAATTATTACTTCTAAGCTTTTGTCATCACAGAACTATGAAGGGATTTGTAGTCTGATGACTCTGTATCATGTAGATGATAGTGGGTGGTTGAATCCTGATCCGAGTGCAAACGGCTGCATGTGTGCTATACGTCTGGGCTGGTTATTGCTGTCTGTGCATTAGACATCCCCCGCGGCAAGAGCCACCACAGCAATGCTTTCATAATCAACAAAAGGATCCAAGAGAGCATTATCTGTAAAAATTACTATCCCGCTTTTTTTTAAAACCACAGATTCTCTCGAGGGAGATTTGATTAACACACCCTTGATTGTTGACATTCCTCGTAAATCATTTATTGAATGATGCTTCATTAAAGGATCCAATTAGGTGGCTATATTTTAGGTTATTTCAAACATGCATGAAATAAGATCAATAAAAACGGCCACTAAGAGACATTTAAATAAATTTTTTGGATTAGTCTTCCTTTCTGTTTCATTCAGAGCAGATTCCATGGTGAGAACGTTATCTCATCATATCCTAAGAGTCTTCCTTTTTACCTAATCTATGTCTTAATCCGATGTATCCATACTTTGGCGTTGTAGCAAGGGTTGTGTAACTGATGTTATCAAAATCCCTGGAATCATTACTTGGAGATTTAGTATTACCTGCCTACGCTGACTGGTAACCTGTGTGGGTACAGTTTCGTGACGCTAAAACTGGTCGTGAGAAGAGCAAGGAGGGGGATGATAAGAAAGATTTGGAAAAAAGTAGAGCACTTTCAAAACCGGCTGATAACAACTTGCTTTATCTTACACAGCAATTTTTGGATTTAGGAGAGAAAAAAAATGTTTTGCAAATGTTCTGTACTATTCTCCACCATTCATAAATCTGCAATGCATAAATCATCCCCTATGGATACGACTGCATATAAGGAACCAATGGGTGTGAGAAAGAAATGAGCAAATGATCCCAAAGAAGGCCTTAATTCAGCTTTGACACATGCTTCAGGGTGCACTCTTTCACATGT
>JAOXYL010000065.1:3486756-3500353 GCA_028564955.1 Terapon puta
GTTTTTGTCTTTTAAAAAGAATTTCACCAGTCTTATCCTTGAAGAAAAAAAACATCAACAGGATGCAGGATGCTGTATTTTAGGGGAATTTCACTGTTGTGTTTTGAGTAATCATGATTGGCTGGAGGTTAATACAGCTGTGAAAATGTGTTTTTTTTTTAATTGCTCCACAGTGTTGCAGAGGGAGCAAATGTTGTCCAACCTGCAACCTGCATTTCCCTGATGGGAAGAAAAGACTGTGAATGCACCAACATCTGCTACTTCCTTTACTGGGAAATATTATCAGATGCTATCCTGTGTTGCTTTGAAGCTATTGCATTTGTCAGTTAACATTAGGCAGGACAGCTAAGTATGGAAATAATTAATGGAAGAAAACAGACAGACAGAGGACTTAATATGTGCTGTGTCTTAATCCTATGCTGTTCAAAGCTCAGATAACATGGAAAAAAACAAGCCTGGTTCTTGTAGTTTCCAGCACCAATCATGTCTTTTTAAGAAAGAAGTGGGAAGGTCATTAGGATGCACTTTTCTTTTGGCTTCTTTGGTGTTGTTTTTTATCTTCATGCAAATCCCATAGCGGCAATTTGCAGCTTTTCGTCGACTTTTACACTTTGCACGTCCCTTGCCGATTTATCATCAAACCATGTTGGTCAATAGTTCATAACAAGACAGTGAATGCATCATTGGAAGGAGAAGGAAGTCTTAATGAAGGAAAATATGAGCCTGATTTCATACGGAGGCTTCTGAGCACTGAAATCAACATCGGTGTCCAAAAAGTCACTTCAAATGAGGCAGAACATTCATAAAAAGAGGTAATACTGGCCATTAGTTTAAAAATGCTCCAATTCTCATGTTCTGAGGTTTCATTAAAGCTTGCCAGTATATACCAATTTATCCTCAAATGTCCAAAATCTACTGGACTATTTTTACTCTCGCTCTCTGGGAGTGGAGACCTCCAAACCAATGTAATTGGGCAGTTTTTTTTTCTGCTGAGGAAATTATTCACCAGCAGTCTTTCTTCTGTCTCTTAAGAATTGGCCTCTTTTTTTTGCATTTATTTAGTTAAACTGACCCCTGTGGTTGTGAATCAAGGTTCTGTGATCCCTCCATTTCTATCTGAACTTCCTGCATAAATACACAGCACGGAGGGTCTTCCTGTATTTCCCCTTCACTTTGCAGAGGAAAAGTTAAACAGAGAGAAGCCGGAGTCGCCGCAGCGGTGACCCGAAAGCATTCACAGGACTCGCTCAAATTGCAGAGCAGAGACAGGTCTGACGGCTGTGTGGTCTCGCCGAGTGTTGCCTCGCGCCTCTCGCTGGCCCTCTGACCAGTGACGTTTGTGTATTCTGGGCCGCGGCGCAGTCCCGCGTCCAGCCGGTGTCAAGGCTTGGCCAGACGAAGCAGACGAAACCGGTTGAGCCTCCAAAGGAGAAGCACGACCAAGATCAACAAACAGACCTAAATACGCAGGAGGAAGGCAAAATAAGCACGACACGGACAGCGTTCGCAGCCCGTTGCAGGAGGGTTGGATCAGCCTTGGAGGTAATCCCGGGCTGCCGCCTAGGAAATTGATTGGCTAAGAAAAACAGGTCCGTAGTGGGTGAAGCATTTGGGTGATAGTTTTTCTAAGAAGTGGCTATAAGCCCACATTATGATAATTAGATCAGTATGTTTTCGATTAGTGAAACCGGACACCTCATACGCCGGCCCCGCAGGCGAGTGACAACAACACCAGATCCTTTTCAAATAGGGGACACACAAAAAGGTTGATCCTCTAAACCACTGATTCCCAACTTTTGGAGCCTTTATAGCCAAGAAATGCTAACTTGCAACGCCTTGTCACATGCTATACTTGTCAGCGAACATTTAAACCCAAGATTGCATCACTTCAGCTGTTTTTAGAGTCCTGATAAAGTGAAGCATTTCACGGGAAGAAAAGTGATAGAAAGTAAATATTATTTTGTGTAGCGGGACTTCTTTTATCCACGCTAGCAGCGTGACTCTTGGGATGGCGGCGTTGGTCTGTCTGTCCACCGCTTGGGTCCAAACTGAAATGCATCAACAGCTATTTGATGGATTGCCTTGAAATTCTGTACCGACGTTTGTGTCCCAGAGAGGATAATTCCTAATTACTTTGGCGATCTCCATGCTTTTCTTCTAGCGCCACCAGCAGGTAAAGGTTTTCATTTATCCTCTATAATCTTTCACCATCTACAAGAGGGATTGGCACAACGTTTGCTGCAGACGTTCATAGTTCCCACATGATGTATTCTAATGACTCTGTTGATCCATCAGGTTGATATTTGTGGTTTGGAGTCAAATGAGCTATTGGACAGCATTGTTATTGTGAGGACGTTAGCTCTAAGCCCTGCTGTATTGAAGTGCAGCCTTACAGAACTTATTCTCTTTTTTTTTACCCTCTTTCCAGTCATTTCACAAACCCTCAGATTGATCTTGAGACCACTTGGGGGGTCCTGACCCGCAGATTGATTACTACTGTGGTAAGCTTTCCATCAAAACTACTTTTAAGGCACTTATCAGTTCATCGAAACAGTGCAAAATAATACCTCCTTTAAATATCTTGCTTTAAATGGCACTTGTGGTAAAAATAGAGGCTCTGGTCCTGCATCCATCCCCAAGTGTGTAATTTCGAAGGTATATCATTCAGAGGGAAAAAGACATTCAGAGGATTTAGACTCGGAAACCCATTTCGGATGTCCCTTTCGGTTCTGTAAATAGTTTATAGCGCACGTGGTTTCAGGATCTTTACGGTGCAGCCGGCCACCTAGTTTAACCTACATACAGAACGGCAAACGCAAACGAGGGAACGGCTTTTCTCGCCGCTGTAAAGAAATCATGCTTTGTGGTTTCTGTAAGACATACAGTCCATGAGTGGTACATCATTGCTCCGAATGCTACCATGACATTTATCAAAACCAGCCAAAAGAGTGAGGTCATAATCCGATTAAATTTGTGGTGTTTTGCACCGCAGACTGTTCATCTAATTTTCTCTTTCTTTTCTCTCAGTGGCTACAGAGAAAAAAAAACTGTAGCAGCTCACCATCCGGCACTTTTCCCCTCTACTGTTGTGCGGTCTCTACGGCAACAGTGACCTTTGACCCCTCCAGGAAGCGGGGCACGGTTGAGCTATGGCCTCCAGAAACTCAGTAGGTCCATTTCAGCGCACTTCATCCCTAAACAAATAACTCAAGGCGTGTATTCTTTGAACCTCGCGGCTCTCCGGGCTTCCAAGGTTAACGCCACTCCTGCTTTGGAGAGTGATCTATAGTTTCATGCTTTGTCGTTTTTATCGAGCCCTCTGCCCCCGCGGTCACACGGGGTCACTTCAGTCCACCACATGAAACCTTCAGCAGTGAGTGAAGTGTGATTTCCCTCGCTGACAACCTAATGGTTACACACACTTAATAAAAAAGGATACTCAAATCGCTCTTTGGCCGGAGAGCAGACCCGAGTGCATGAAGCCAGAAGTCAGACTGGAGGTCACGGTCCAGATCTCTTGAAACTGATCTGCAGAAATTTAGCCATCGCCAATGCTAAATGAGTGGGAGTCAGAGGGGCAGTTGCGAGATGTTTCATAACTCTTGGAAACGTCGGCGTCAATCAGCATCAATCAGCAGGAGTCTGTTTTATGGTAAATGATGGCGATTTTGAGCTAATGTCAGCCCTCGCCAATCTAAAGAGTCTCCATATGTTGCATACGCTGAAATGAAATTTGGAAGCCCGCTGAGTTCTGGCAGGGAAAATCCTCACAAGAGCCATGAATGTGCGGATGACTTGTGAGGACGGCGTACCTGCACAGCCTGCTCCGTGGCTTCGCTTTCCCAAGGTCATTTATAATTTTTATTGGCTACTTCAATACTTTGGTTTACAAATGAAGGGCTCAGCTCCAAAATACAGTTCATCCACTTTGGGAAATATTTCCGTAAGTGTGTTATTAAATATCCTGTGAGTGAAAAGTTTGCATTTTTGAACCTGAGTTACACGCTGTCCTTTGACGGGTTCGGATCGTCCTAATTGGTTTTAATTTTGCGCCAACAGTGACTCTCCTGGAAGAGGTGTCGGTTATTCGGAACAATGGAGGTTTTATTTTAAAACATAATATTATCACTCTTCTTTGGTATTTCGAGCCAGCGATCAGTCATACCTGACCTGACCTGGCAGTTGTGCGGTTTCCAGCGTTTTCCGAGCCTGTTTCAGATGATCTGCTGTGCAGTCGATGACTCTTTTTCCTACAAATTTGAACTGTCATCTTCTGCAGTTGCTGTCAGACCCCTGAACCGCTGCCCGCATCTCAAATTTGTTTAGCAATTCAAGACGGCCTGGTGCTGTGCCCATTGACGGCTGTTTTCCCCTGGTTGGAGAAAACTGTTTGCGGCTCTGGTACATTATTATAGAGCCACAAACACAACATCTGACTCTGTTGGCTTCCCATTTCCTACTGACAGTCAATATCTGGCTGTTTTTACGATGACTGTAATCGATCTCTAACCTTAACCCTTCGTAACCATGACGACAAGGATATCCTAACCTTAAAAAAAGTAGTGATTTTAACACAAATAATAATTTTCCTTAACCCCAACCAAGTCACTTTTATCAAGTACTTGTTGATCAGAGCTTGGCAGGCAGGTTTGCCTCTTCCTACAGTTTAAACAGGGTGAAAAATAGCGACAAAATAATGGACGAGACAGAAATAACAACTTTTACGGTGAAACATTTCTTTGTGAATTTGATAAATGCAAAGTTTACTGCTCCAACCACAGTTTCTATATCAACTGAAAGTAATAACAGCAGGTGAGACACTCTATTTCTGATGATAAATGAGTGGAAAACAAAACAAAATAACCTCCTTCGCAACAAGAAATCGGCCAACGTGAACAGAGTGTGGCTGAATCAGTGAAGTCCAGTCTGATCTGAAGGCGATTAGAGTTTTGTCCCATCGTTTCATTTTAATACATGTGTGAGTTAAAGGTGCTTTAAGTCTTACTGTGTCTCTTCTTTTCATTATTTATGTGATTTTTTACTGTTGTCCCTTGGCTGGACGTTATCTTAACCATTAAAACAACAATAAAACAAACTAATGTAATGTAATGGGGGGAAAGTGAAAGAAAAACCCTGACGCAGTTGAATAAAAAGCAAAAAGCTGAAAATGAGTAACGCAAACAGCACGCAGAGTTGGAAACGCATGAAGCATTTAATCCAGCAGAAAGCTAAGCAGACAATAAGCAGCGAATACATGATGACATACGATCACATTTAATAGGTCAAACCAGAAGGGACGCAAAGTGACCAACAGAAACTGAAACCAGGACAGATCTTTGGCGCTTCTTGCATCCAACTTGAATGATAAAGTCACAGGAGTAAAAGCAATAGACTGTAAAATAATTTTGCATGCCGGCCGTAAAGGGAGTTTTCCAGTCCAGAAAGCCGAGCCCTCTGCCAAGTCACCAGAGCTGATAGCCCTGGCAGGTATCTTAAAGTCATTAGGCGCTATGCAACAGTGAAAATATTTCTTGTTGCGTCCTATTATCAAGGGAGTGGGGGTGGGTGGGGAGGGGTAGGATTCACATTATATCAAGCTAATCAGGAGGTACTCTGTTATCTGCACATCTCCTCCGTGTTGTTCGGGAACATCCCTGACGTGTGTGGGAGAGCGGTAGCATCCAAGTTCATGGAAATGTGCGAGCCTTCAATTCATAATAAACATTTCCAAACCGCAGTGATACTTAAGTGTCAGCTAATAAATATGAACGAGGAGGCCCTATTAGAGGCTGGTGGAGTCCCTGCTTTACTGCTCTATATCAGCACCGGCGCGCAACACTTGGATTGGATTACAATGACGCTAATGTGTTTTGGCTCCTCTCGTAGGATGTGATATAAGAATGGGAGTGATTTTTTGGTGGGAAGCAAAGTCTTGGATATAATAAATAGCCCCGAATCTTCTAAGCTTATCAGAAATCAGAGCAGCTGTGGTCAGAAGACGGGGAAGCTGCGCTTTGGGCCCATCGATGGTCACTCAATCTTGCCAACGGCGGTTACGAGGATGAAACGCAGCTGCTTCCTTTACAGTTTCGAGACGGCGGTGGATGGACGTGAACTGGCTTGTGTGCGGTCCTGGGGGGTGGGGAGGGTTGGGGGGACGAGGCCCAAACCACAGCTGCAAGGCAACAAGCCATACAAGACCCACGTCTCTCCACTTCCTCTCTCGCCTCTACGCCCGCTTCCTGTCTGAGCGGGGATATTATACAGCTGATAATGACACGTAAAATAATAGCCGCGCAGATGATGAAAACACTTGACCTCTGACCTTTCGGGGTTGGGGGGGTTGGGATTCACATCCGACCTCAGTAGCGCGCGGAGGGAATCAGTGCCCGGCCGTCTTGTTGTGTGGCCTCAGGAAAGCGTGAAAGGAGGCTGATTCCTGCAGCCTTGATTCAGGATGAGAGAGAGGGGCTGTGGTCACAACTCAATCTGTCCCATATGGGGAAGATATGAAGCTGGAGGGATGAGCCGAGGCGGTGCGGGTGTGTCTCGCCAGACGGGGACACGAGCAGGACTGTAATGTGAAAGACCAGGGATACTTCTACTCAACTTTTCACTGTTTATCAGCTTGTAATTTACAGGTCGAACAACCCCGATGAGGACAAGTCTGGTGCATTCTTGGTCAATTGAGGTTCCTAAATGTGAAAAAGAAAATGGATATGATCGTGGTTTATAAGCTGCTTTTGCATGTGATACTAAACACTCCTACTTTTACTGGATCGACTTAGTTTTTAGGACGTTTTAGCTTGTTTGGTATCAGACAGTAGGGACGGGTCAGCAAGGAAAAACTGAATAATAATTTGCACAAACAGACATCAAGCTAAGCTAATGACTTCCTGGATGCAGCTCCATATTTTGCACATACTAACTAACTAAAACTCTCAGAAATAAAGGGAACCAGCTCATTTTCCATCACGCCGAACTGTTTCGGATGAACTGACCGTCGCAGCCGTTTCCATTTATCAGTCTGTCTGGTTGTTTTAAGGCTACGCTGGGCTGGTCCTGTGTGCACCAGCATTTCTGTGCGACATGTCATCAATTTGTTATAACAGATTTTCACCAGATTTTGTTTCCCCTTGTGCCCAAATGTTATTGTGGTTTCTGCAGCCAAAGGACAATGTTCAGAATAGTTCACAGCGAACAGGGACGATTTCAAAATCCAAACGAGCAGCTAGATATGTGTCAATATCGTAAAAAAAATAACGAACTCTTACAGAGAAAGACAGGCGGAGTGCTTATTAATCCTTGTGGGAAATTGGGAAATACCACTGCGGTGCTATTGGCTTAGCCAGTAGCCTGTAATTTCAGTCTTCACAACAGCCAATCCATCAGCTGACATGTTGAAGTGCGAGGCTTTTAGTGAGACAATGAAGCCCTCCCTGCTGACGTCCGCACAGGAACGCACGCCAAACGCCTAAAATGTGTTTACAAAATGTAAACTAAGAAGGCTGAGAAATGTGTGTACAGTAAACTTTGGTCGGGATGACGTTTCCTTCTGGAAGGATCCCGGCCTTTCAGATAACAGGAAGCCCGCAGGGTGTATCGGCGTACGATTGAGGCCCTGCCACACCTCCCAGCAGGCACCATCAAACTCCCCAGAGGCAATAAAAAAAGAATAAAAGACTGCCACAAGGAGGGGGCGCTGATAAGTTGCAGCTGGGATTGCACTTCTCTTATTTCGCCAATCACTGCACAACATGGAAAACTGTTTATTTCTGTCCTGTGGCGGATGGCGTTGGAGTCGTGCGTGTTCGGATAGGTGCGGGAGGGGTCTCCTCGCACAGCCCAGCTAAATGGAAACGGTTTGTAATGAGAGTCAAATGAGCCGTATAGCATTATCATCGTGAATGACACTGTGTAATTACCTCATTCACACATGGACGCCATAACATTTTGAAAAAGGCCAGTGGCTGACTGTGGATGTGTGTGTGTGTGTGTGTAGTGCAGATATGACTCACTGCCTTTGAACCCAAACACTTGCTAATGAATACTCAACAATACATCCCGTATGCGTGTGTCTGCCTCTGTATCTGTTTGCAGCTGTGTTTAAAGCACTCCAGATATTTAATAGCAGAAAGAACTCTGGCACCCCGTCAAGTCAAGTTGGTCTAAGACCCCGCCAAGGGACCGCGAGAGGGAACTGATCTACGCATGTGATCATCCAGCAGGTTGAAGTTCACTCTCCGGGCGCCATGAACGCTGCTCATCAGAGGATGACACTTTGGAGACATATTTGGATGTTGCTGGGTGTCTGGATGGACAGTAAGTGGTGGAAACTGAGCAGCGTAAAGAAGCTACTCCAGTCGTGGTACACTAATGGATATTTAAGTAATAGAGGGCTCTCTTGTGTCCGAAGATGGCCAAAAAAAAAAGAAAAAAGAGAAGAAAATGGATGATTTTTGGTTGGTCCAGACTGAAATATCTCAACAACAGATGGATGGTCAGGAAACTTCGTACAGACATTCATAATCTCCAGAGGACGAACCCTTAATGGAGATCCAAACTCCATTCAGAAAACAAGCATTTTAAAGGTTTTTCATTTGTTTTCTTGTGGACAGACATCATGCTGCAGGTTTGTAAAAAGTCTGAACTGATGAAGTGGTTATATCTGGATCCTTTTGATTGGTTCATTGGATCAAATCAAAGAAGAGTGTCTATTTTTAGATCAAATGTGATGATTTTGACAGTTTTATATATTTGTGTCAATAAACTCAAGTGCGAGGTGTGTGGCTCTGTTTGTTTTGTGTTTAACAGTAAATGCTAGCACTGTGTTAGCATCTAAAGACATTACACTAATATGGTAAACATTATGCCCATTATCTCCATTTTTTAAAGAAAGATTATGTTTGTTCATTGCTTTTAACAGAAATATGTATTATATATATATTTGAAAGATAAATATTAAACCAAGCTCAATATTGGGACACACTTAGCAGCAATCATGAGACTTTTCATATTCCCTCACAGCAAAATGTCCAAATTAAGAGCATGGTTCTAGATGAATTATTGATGAGTTTTGATGAAAAAGTTAACACATAGCTTGAGGCAGAAATTCCCCATAAATGGCTGGGGAAACTGATTTCCTAAAGACCCACAGCGTCCAAGTTCAACTTTATTCATTCACCAAAGCCTTATTTAATAGGCAACCTCCAACACAGGCTCTGCAACTACACACTGAAAAGCCCCTTTAGCCTCACACCTATGGAAGCAAACTCTGAAAACATGTTCGTAATAACGTCCCCGTCCAATGATGGATGGCTCGCCGAGGTCGGAGCTCTGGCAAGGTGTCTGTTTGATTTGGACGGCCGCTCTAAGCATCTCTCCAGGTTTATTTCACTACGTCCCGTCCGCTCGTTTCACCTCTTTGTGTGTTAGTTCAGCTCTCGTTCTCCCTCTCTGCCTTTGATATTTTAATCCACGGTCACAGTCCTAGCTGGAACGGCGAAGCCATGTGGGGTTTAAGTGCTAAAACCTGACAAATGGAGCTGGGGGGAGTTTAGGCTGCAAGTTGGTGAAGGAACCAAGCGCGAGATATTTTTATGATTTAGATTTGGCAAAAAAAGTCATAAAAATGGAGCGGCAACCTGTTAGAAAGTCACCAAATCTTATTAGATTGACATTCTTTCATTTTGTGGTGGTTAAGTTTTCATGTCTGATCTGAATCCATCATCATTTGACACACTATTGACTTTGGACGCGACGTAAATCTGTCCGCAGAGGAAAATCACCGCCGCCACGTATCAAAACATACAAGGAAGCGCCGTCTGTTTCCATTCATCTCTGGTTTACCTACAGGTGAACCTCAGTTTACAGCCAACACGAACATACACAAAGAAAAAGGATGTTTTATGGTGCAGCCATTGAGAGCAGTCCTGTTAACATAAATAAAAAACTTTCTGGAAAGAGACGTATCTCTGAGGCCGACGGATTCCTGCGCGCAGATTGCTGTAAACCCTTTGTGGCCGCAATCACGAAGAGCCCCAAAGCAAAAACCCGAGCCATCAAATACAAAGTCCATGAGATCAGGAACGGAAACAAATCTTCTGTCAATGAGCCAGAGACGCCTGTAAATCGCAAAATTGACAAGCAGCGTTCAGTATTTTATCAGTTTTTAGGATAGAAGAAGTCCTCCAAACGGTCGAGGTTTACCTGCCAGAGCACTTGGATCGGAAAAGATTTAAATACGTTGGCTTTCGGTCGTTGTCGATGTCATTTGTCTTTGATCCGTATGTGCTCCATATGAATGTTAATGTCTAAAAAGACAGAAATAATGGACGGCGTTCAAGCTAGGGTTGTTTAAAAGGCCGTCAAAAGGATTCATTGCTTCTTTTTTTATGAATACATATGTATGTGATGTGATTAAAACGATAAATGAGAGGATCTAACTATTATTTTCTATTTTTTTAATTATTATTTTATCATTTTCTAGTCTATTTTTGTTAGCATTGGCTATTGGTTGGCTGTCCATTGATATGAGAATATAGAAAATGATATGAAAAAATAACAGGCGGGTAGCAAATGTTTGATGATCTCTGCAGATTCTTGCTTTGTTTGTTTTCTGCGTTGTCATCTTCACTAACCTTTTATTATCAAAATTACAAGTTTTTCTTTTTCTCTAACAAACCATTTTAACCAAGCAAAATCACAAATTTAACACTGATACAGCTGATGATATCTAAAAATGTGCATCGGTAATCCCATCAACATTTTATCCTTTTCCAATGGCAATCGCTCTAAACTATCCATTATTAGATCATGAGGAAATGAAAGAATTCAGAAAGCTGCACCGTTGAACGCTTTAGCCCAGATCGTTAGTGTCCTCCTGCATTTTCAAACTGCTGCGCCTCGGTGCACTTTTCACCACATGAAGCCCCCCTCTGGATTTTCCCATTTCTCAAACACTTGGTTTTCATCTCCGAACTGAGAGACAGGAGACGCATCATCACTCATCCCAAACGCCGTGTGTGAAAGAAACAGTAGTACAAAAATCAGCTCATGAGTATTACACGTCTCGGATCCACATGTGAGGCGCGTCCTTGGGAAAAAAAAGCAAAAAAAAAGCTCTCCGGCACTTCTGCGAGCCAGTATGCCCTTTATTTAGCCGCCAGAGCCAATCACACGTCCAGCCAGATTCAGCAGGGTGTGCTCTGGCATTTATTTACAGTCGAGTCCACGGCCAGGACACATCATCCGCGATTCAGTAATTCAAAGGGCCTGGTCTCCGGTACAGCCTCGGTCCCTCAACTGCCACATTCATTGCAGCAATTATCCTGTTACATGGGATGGGGCTAAAACATGAGATCACCGCGCGAGTCGAGCCATCTCCAGTGTTCGGTGATTGTGAGGAACCGGCTGGCAGTGCCACTGTGAAATGACCTCGTAAAAGTCACATGCAGGTGCTAATTTTACTGGCATGGGTGGGTGTGAGTGGGGGGTCGGTGGTGGGGGTGTTGCTTTCTCCAGCCGATGACCAACTCCAAAGTCTTAATTCGATACTCCCGCTTATAAAAGAATGTGGTCTTGCTGAAAAGCTGAAATTCCCCAATCGCCAATTTTCAGTACATATCAGATCTGGATCAAATTAAACATTTCAAAATAATGTTCTTAGCCTTTTTCTAAATCTTATTAAAGCAGCAGATGTGTGAAGGTTATTGTATCGAGATCACTCAGAAAGCGCCAAAGGAGATGTCAATCATGGAAAGTTTGGAAATTAGTGTGCTGAAAGAAAAAAAAACAAAAAAAAACATAACACAAACCCCAGAGAATATTTTTGGACCTTTAGATGCATTTCAGAATAAAATGAGCTAAAACATATGCAGACTCCCTTGGATCACTTCTGTACGTTCGCATTTACGTCTGTTGGGTGTGAAGCAAGCCGCAGCGGGTAGAAATGCAACCGTATACGCTCGCAGAGGTGGAAAAACAAATTGCGAGATTCACTTTGACACAGGAGATAGAATAGGTTCAGCTTACAGGGGCCAAAGCCCTCCAAGCGCATAAACACAAGGCCTGGAGCGGCACCAAAATCCGTGGCCTCGGAGGTCCAGGTTTCGCAGCACTGGCGGCTTTAGCCTCCAAAAAGGAAACCTTGCCATTACAAGGCAAGTGGGCAATGAAAATTCAATTAGGCTCCCACACCAGCTCTCCATCGGAGGGCCGACTTTGTCTGAAACCTCCATTCGGACGGAAAAGCACATGATCCCACATCCAATCATCCGCACACATCGACATGTAGCTGAAATTATAGATTTCGTCCTGTGGTTTCGCTCCATGTGGCGTCACTTGAAATATGTCATGTTGATGGTTTGTTACTGAGAGATGATAATAAATAAAGAAAACCACCGCTGAGTGAGTTCGCCTGTCAGAGCTGACAAGTGATGTATCGTCGAAGGATCGCTTTTTATAAAAATGACGATAAACATTTGGTTAAGGGGAGTATTCCGTATATACGTATAAAATATAGCCTTTCATACACTGAATATTGAATAATCACTACCTTTATCGCTGAGCTGAAGCAGACAGTGAAACTCTCTCCTTTGGCAGAATTACAATCCAATTGTTCAATTTAAGTGCGCCTCTAAATTGTCTCTCTTAGCCGGCCGGGAAGGGAGCACATGGTGTTTTTACTTCACGTCTGTTGCATGCCAAACATTTATTTCTGGTACTTAAAGTGCATTTTCAGGATCTACACAGTCTTTAATCCTTTCTTTTCTTTACTGTTTGTGCTATACGTGCAATGAAATGCCGATAAAGGGTTCTGTGTTTTGACTCACAATATGAACATGATCCGTTCATCCACCTCATCATCTCTTTTCTTCTACACCACATGTGCCTTGTAAATACTGTGCAATACTGTTATCTGTTTATTTTGTTGTATGTCTCTTGTTTTTTAGTTTGTAATTTTTCCTGTTAAATTATTATTGCACTAATTTCCATTACTTGTTAGTACAGTTGATTTTTATTGCACTCTGTACTTTTTTGTGTTATTTTATTGCTTGTTATTGCTTGTTTGCACTGTGAGTTAGAGAGGACTGTAATTTAATCTGTGCTGTATATCTTGCATATATCGTATACTGGACAATAAAGTTTAGAGTTTTTGCTTTTTTTAAAAACTTTTTTTCACTTCATGACCTCATTACAGTTGTGTTATCATTATTATTCATCGGTTTCATCATCACCCCCTTCAGAGTGCCTGTTTTCTTGCATGCTAACCACTGATCCACCTCCTCCTTCCACCTGTTGCTGTGTAATATCAGGTGCTGCCGTCGCCCTGCTGCGACCTTTATCTGATTTTTTGCACACTATCCAGACTCTTCATTTTTTTTTATTGGCCCCTAACTTCCCTGCAACCCCCTCCTTCTTTTGTTTTTGCTCATCTTTCTTGACAGTTGACAAAGACGCCCTCCTTCATCCACAGATGTTTGGCTCCGAGCCACGGCGTCTGATACGAGAAACAGAGAGGACAGGAGGGGGAGGGGGCGGAGCCTGTGAGAGATAGATCCAGCCTGATGTGATTATTAAAACGTAAACCAATGGA
>JAOXYL010000065.1:3574109-3590003 GCA_028564955.1 Terapon puta
TCTGTTGAACTCCATAGCCCACACTTATGTGTATGTTTATGCCATGTCTGTAATATTTATACTATGTTGTTATGTTTATGTTATCTATGTTGTGTCTTCTATTTATTGTTGTTCTATTCGTGTCCTTAGTACGAGAGGGAAACCAGAGTCATATTCCTTGTATGTGCACACATACCTGGCCATTAAAAAGCTGATTCTGATTCTGATTCTGAATGTGGTTTGGACCCACAAACAAAATCCTGTTTAGGGCCACCAAAGTCCAAGGGCCGGCTCTGTGGGAATCTTTGGGACTTGGTGTAGGTCTTTGATTTAATAAACAAAGTTAATGAGTATTTTCAGGCCCTGTTGCATTGTGTAACAAACTATGTATCAGTGCTTTTATCAATAAACTGCAATTTTGCTTTTCAGTTTGTCCCTCATCACACACACACAGTCACAGTCACACACTGATGGCACTGAGTCCCCGTACGAGGCGCCGGTCATCGGGTGCATTGCGAGCATTGTTTGAACTTATGGTCTAAAAGCTCGACGCCAGAAAAACTGTCCAGGTACTTCAACTTTATGTTGAAAAGTATTATGGAGTCATAACATTTTTGGAAGAAGCGCATCACAATTGTTGCGTAAATCTATTTTTCCCCCCGTTCCTATCCAATATTGCTATAAAGCATGATGGCCTCATACAACCTGAGATTATACAGGTTCACTTAGCTGAATGGAAGACCCGAATATATACCATTTTGGGAATCTCCATCATCTCAGAGTAATCCCAAATAACCCCATTTGATTCTGAACCACTTGTACAAATGAAACTCTTGAATGGACAAACCTAAAAATATCAAGCAGAAAGCAGAAAAATGGACGGCGAGGCCTTTTTACATCGCTCTAACCTTCACATATGGCTCGCAAACCAAACAATTTACGATCATATCTGATGCGCCTTGATAACCAGAGGGATGTTATTTTAATCATAACATCAGAATACTCCCTCCAAATCTCCTCTTGTCAAACTCGCGCCAAAAACAAAATCCAATTTGAAAATAATACGATCTGGATACCTTCGCCGCATCATAAGGATTACTTTGAATTGCTGTAAAAGCATTGCATGACTGATGACAACCTGTTTACAACCTGGAAGCGCGCGTTCAATCAATTGCTAATATGGCCTTCCTGCGTTACACGAGATGAATCGCAGTAGATACCATGATGGAGTCAGTAAGCATCAATTTAAATAATTTTAGTCCAAGTTCATCATCGTGCTTCAACAACGAGTGATTATTTGCTGTAATCTCACAATGCTCCCTCTCTCTTTTAAACAACTCTCAGCGGTTCGTCCAAGCAGAGGCAGCAATTTTCCTTTAAAAACTCAGCCCGGAGCGGAGGAGGGAAGCTATGCGCAATCCAGCGAAAAAAACCCCGAACATAAACTCCACAGTTCATATCACTTATCAGCTCGTTGGAAGGAGCACCTTTCTCCACGGGGGTTCGCCACTTCTTTGTGCGGGGCGAACAAAGCGTCCTTGTCTCGGCCTGTCAAAATGAGTGAAGGCTTTTTGAGTAATATTTCCAAGTTGCTTTGCAGCCGGGGTGTCTTTTTTTTTGGCCTCTTTCAACCTGTGTGGCATTGGCGGGTTTTTTTCATGGGAGCGGAGCCGTCGGTTGGTACGGGTGAAGCCCTCCAGCTCCCAGCGGAGGAACCGTCTCCTCGGGTCACAGTAAGGCTGCTCTCGAAGTTTAGGGTCGGGGGTGGGAGAGGGACGGGGGGTGGATAAACACAACCTCAATGTCCGGCCAAAAAGGACGTCGGAGCAAAGCTGACGGTTTCATAAAAGCAATAAATCGCGGCAGCAAAGCAGAGCAGGGTTTCCATTATTAATATGTCCACATGCCTGCTTTTGTGCCCATGTTAAATCATTTGCCGTAATGAGATAAACATGAGCGGGCGCCGGTTTCACACAAGGCCTGATTCAGAAACAGTCTGTTGCCGTGAACCTCTCAGCAAAAGGTTAGTCTGTCTGGCTCGCGGCCTTGGCTGATGCACCTGCAACTTTATGACCCGCAGACGGTCGCTGTTTCAAATCTGTATCAGTGCGGGTTTCTTGTTATTTCCTGAGAGGATTAGGAGTATCAAAATACAACAAGAAAGAGGGCTGAGCCGCATTTGTCCACCTTTTGTTTTGATTGATAAGCTGCGCAAACTGGTGCCGTGGTTTTCCCATAAAACACGTTTAATGTATTACCATATCCAAAATAAAAAACACCTGCAGCCCCTTTCTTTTCCTTTTCTCAAAACATTATTCATCACATATGTCATATAAAAAGGGCTGCTATCTCCAAATTTGGTGTTTTTCTTTTTCTCACTTGAATATAAAACATCCATGGTTGATTATGTGTTGAATGTATTTCAGGACTCTCAGGACAGGCCACCTCTGTGTGATTTCAAAACAGGTTTGGGCCATAAATATGAAAACAGCCGGCCTTTTTTTTTCCCCCCTTCATCCCCGGAGCAATAAAGTGTTTTGAAGCTGCACGACTTTCTCCTGTCAACACCGAGTTGTTGTTTTACCTTGAAGAACCTTTGGCGCATTAACGGCAGCTCGTCCTTTATCCTCCCTGTCTGGGACGGGTTTGAGGAGAACTTAACTAGCATCCTAGAGGTCAGAGACCAGATGGCGAAGTGACTGAAGGACGATAAGCCTCGAATCTCTGTCCTACCTGAAAGTCGGGGTTAGCCCCATCGCTCCTCTCAGCAATAATGTTGGAAGCACGCGGTGATGAAATCCCGTAAGAGATTTCTTGCGACTCCTCCAACAAAAGAAAACCAAAACACACCCGTTGACTGCAAAGTTGCAGATAACGGCGGTGTGAGTTATAGCAGGAGACGCATTAGAGATCCTTTTTGCCGGCGGGGGAACACGTGTTCTTCCAGAGCTGAGGATTTCGAGAGAGTGGCTCCACTTGAAAGG
The DNA here is from genome assembly GCA_028564955.1 of Terapon puta. Taxonomy (NCBI): domain Eukaryota; kingdom Metazoa; phylum Chordata; class Actinopteri; order Centrarchiformes; family Terapontidae; genus Terapon; species Terapon puta. The sequence continues at coordinate 3,577,073 of JAOXYL010000065.1, forward strand.
GTTATTTTTGGTGCCCGTGATCAAAGATTTCTCCTGAAGACATTGATCATAAATAGATTTTCTTGAGGGGTTAAGTTTGCAGCTGCTGCGTTTTTAACTCAAATCTTTACACCGGACAGATTGGTGGAAACTTTTCTTCATGACAAAATAGCCTTGATTGTTTCCCCGCGGCCACGACGACGTACGTCCGCGATCGCGTTCATCATGAAGAGCATCACTTGGATTCTCTGGCACCGACGCTTCGGGGGAGGTGATTTAAATCCGTCAACCATCACAGAAAAGTGATATTCCATCTCTACCGTGGCAGACATCTGTTATGATCTCTGGGTGTATTAATCTGCTGTGGGCAGTGTTTCAAATCAAAGTGTAGCGCTACGTCAGAAATCACGTTCACTCACGATGACAGACAGCAGCGAATAAACTGACAGTAAACTGAGATTTCAGACATGTGCTGCACTCGTCCTCATATAATTGTGTCATTGATGTCATTGATGAGCTTTTCAGTGGTAATTTTAACATCAGAACAAGACACTAAATGGAAACTTGAATAAAGAGGTGGACAGTAAAATAATGCACTATACTAGCAAACAGTCAGAGCATTATCAATATTATAAAGTAAAATATTATCATAATTATGTATGATGATCAGCCTTTATTTTATGCACACCTTTATAATACATCGATCATTTTCAGAGAAAAGAAGATTAAGTTCATTTTCGTGTTGATTTCATGTTCGAGTTTATTAATTGATCGATCTTGATTGAGGGAAAACCAAATGTCAACTTGTTTTTCAAGCAAAAATATTCTCTGGTTCTCTTTGGTTTGCTAGTAAAGTGACTTTTGGACTGAAACACAGAATTTGAAAATGGCGTCTTGGCATTTTATTTGGCTTTTTTTTGCATGTTATAAACAAAATGATCAGTAAATAAATCAGTTATGAACTTGGTGCAGATAAGTGATGTTTCTGCGTTTTATGTAAAAGCTTAAGGCCACTGCTTTTTATGATAAAACATGTAAGTGCATCCACTGACCTTTATGTTTGGCACATTTTACTCTTCCCAGCCTACATTATGTGGTCATTCCCTGTTTTCTCTTACATTTCTCAACGCTGTATCGCCGAACCACATTCGCGGACTGCAAGTATCGTCGCGGGAAAACATTGCCAAAGCGATGGGAGCGGTTTATTGCATCCACAGGTTCAGATAAGGTTTTCTGGAAGCGCCGAGTCGTCCTCATGAGAACAACTTGTAAAACACTTCGGCCCTCCCAGCATCCTGGAGGAGCTCGGCTTATAGAGACAACAGCCCGGTCTGCAGCGTTTTCGCCGTAACCCAATCGCCCGACGAGGAGAAATATTTTTGCAGCCTTGCTATCACAGTTGACATTGGCCACGGTGAAAAACCAGTCACGCCGTGTTACGAGGTTCAAGCAGAGGAAGTGCGTCTCTATTGAAAGTTGACGTAGAAAACAGGCGTGCTGCGCCGACGTGAGTGGGAGGGTGTGTTTTTTTCTCGAGGTGTCGCTGGATCTTCCGACAGGACTTCCATCTTTCTGGTTTGGTTATACATGTGACGGATTGATCTAGCATGTGTTCCTGCTCCGTGATTACAAGCACAGTTGCAAAGTCTTGATTTATACTGATGGTGGGAACTTTCAAAAATGAGTTTTCTTCCTAATCGCTGCTTTTCCTTCTCTTATTAATCAGCCAGAGCACTTCATGACAAATGCCTATTCTTTTTGTTGCTTTTTTTTAAAACACTGAGTACATGTCTTCATACAATGGTATCTTATTACAGATGTATTTATCAAAGCCATTTTCCCAAGGAAAACAGAGTTTCAGTCTAATGAAAAGAGCCAAGAGCTACAAAATCACATGCTGGTGCTTTACAATTACTTGACAGCATTTTTAAGTCTCAAATGAGAAACTTATTTCAGTCATCGTTTATTTCTTATTTGGAACGAAAAGTGCCTGAAAGTGCGAGTACAGAAAAAAAAGAGTCTGTTTTTCCTTTCCTTTATTTCCTTACATTCTGTGGTGCAGAAAACAAGACCACTGGGAGAGAAATGTAATCGCCTACACCTTGCTGAAAGTCAGACCTGTATATGACAACTTACAATCCCAGCAGTTTTTTTTTTTTTTTTTTTAAATTTGCTGATTTATCCACCATGTGCACATCCTAGTTCCTGAGACGGCTTTGCATAATATGGTATTTGACAGCCGGATGTGATATGAGGAAAAGGAAATAGGATAAAAAAAATTCCATTTCAGCCTTGGACTCTGAACTTGGAAGAGCTAATTCTTCTTTTTTTCATCTCCAAATTGCCAGGTGTAAATCCGTATTGGCTCTGGGCCTGACAGGATACAGAGATGGAGGGGGGGGGGCGGCAAAGTCTGCACAGCTCAAAGTGAGCTCCATTGAGTGGGAGTCCTGAAGTGACTTTTGATATGAAGAGTGTCAGTTATATCTCCCAGCTGCAGATGGATGAGGTCTGCTTTGATAGATGGGACTGCACCGAGCACCTGGACTACTTTCCGAAAACTCAGGAGAAATAAAGCTCAGGAGTTGAGTACTACACGCATTAAAGTCAAAAGTTTTACTTCTGGCTTATGTTTTAATGTCCACCTGGATTCAATGCACCCAATGGTGAAACTTTTTTTAAATAAATATATATATAAAGGCTGCTCTTTTGAGGTCTGAATACAGAAAGGTGAGGAGAAGCGTCCTGCTGGCTGGGTGGATTTCCTAAATCTCGTACTTAGTTAGAAGTTCAGATCTTGATTCGTGATCTCACGTCGCTTTGTTGCTGTATCAGTTCAAATAAAGCATAAATACCATGAAATAATCCCACTGTGGTTTCCACTGAGGAGCCAATTGGCAGTTCTTTTCTGTCTGCTGCGGTTATCGCAGCTCGTTCTAAAAACCCATTTCTTGTTTTTCGACTCATCATTAACAAACCAGGAACGTAAAATGGAGCAGATCTGGGTTTCTGTGAGGCTGATATCAAAAACTTTATTTGACTGTAAAGAATCTATGAGACGTCTACCAACACGCAACGTAAAAACACAAAACAAATCAACATTTTTTGATAAGTAAAGCTTAAATCTTAGTTATTATTATTATGATCAAATATTAATTTAATAGAGAAACTGCACTAAATGGAATAACAGTGCTGTTTGTGGATGACCTCTGAGATACATCTTCTGTTCATTTTTCCATTACCTATAAAGGTACACTCTGATTACCAAGAAAAAGGACCTTCACAATGACCTATTTAATGGTTTTCCATGGCCATAAGAACGTTTTTAGTAAACAACCTGGTAACCATTTTAACACAGCAACTTGTTTGAAGAAATATGATAGTGATTTGTTAATATTCTTGATTATGACATCAATCAATCAATCAATCAATCAATCAACAAGACTTTTTAATCATTTCAGTGCCATCCTGCTCCTCCTGTGCAGAACCAGGTACCAAGTGGATATAAGCACAACATGTAAACGCTGATGAACTGCTTTTAAGTGGGATTACTCTTATAAAAAAAGAGAGGTAAGACAGATTTGTGTTTATAGACACTGTCACATAATGTAACCCACAGAAAAAGTGGGATTATAGTGGGATTAGAGTAAAGCCAGTTTACTTTTCCTGTAAAACCCTGATATGATTTTATTATTACCCCTGTGACGGACGAATAATGTGACCATAAAAACAATGAGGTAAGCACCAAACGAATCAAATATCTCTCAAATAATGAAATGAGAATAAAATATTCCTTTTCATTCCCTTGCGAGTTGATGCTGCTAAGGACATTTTTTAAAAACGAGGGCATGCTTGTCTTCGCAAGATCTCCCAAGATTCATTGCTTTTGGGAATGTGTGATGGTATCACGACCAAGCACTTTCAGATGGTGGTCGCTGGAATTGCTTCCAAATGGGCGTGGGGTTTTCCGGCCTTATCCCCCTTTTTCCATACTTGTTTGACTTTTTCTACAAAGGAGGGAAAACCAAACACTGATTGTAAAGCCGGTTGGGGTCAGTAGATAACGGGAGTTCCTCTCCCTAGTCAACTTTTTCATTATCCTCGGGTTTTATAGCTGCACCTCGCCGCGTGATCTCGCCGAGTTCAGCTGAGAACTCGAGGCCGGGCCCCCGAAAGCCGAGCAGGAGTCTGGTAACAATATCAAACAGCCGTCGAGCTGCGGAGGAGCTTTTTTGTTCCCAGCTCGGGTGTGACCGCGTTGGCTCGCTCTCCAATCGCACAACGCTACCAGAGTGGAACCTTTTCATTGATAGCCAATGCCTTGTGAGGCGCACGCGGGGGATCTGGCACACGGGTGACATCATCAAAGCCGTGTGTGCATTTTTGTTCCTCTCTGAAAATAAATTTCCGCCGTCGTTTCACAGCCGAACAGCGGAGCTCCCGGTTGTTTTGTTATGGGTGGTTCTCGGGATCGCCTGCCAGTTCATGGTCTCCGCATGCTCAAGGAAAACAGTCCAGAGGATACGTGGCCAACTCGGGCCGCCGAAGGGTTCTCCGCTTTAAATAACAAGGACCAAATGTTTATGAGATACTTCTGTCCCTGACAAGATCCCACTCTAACACGTCTCCATGATCAATTGATCGGCCATTCGTCACAGGGCATAGACTAAGGGCAAAATAAACACGCGCCTCGGTTGAAAGATGTGCGCTCGTTGCAGAACATCTGTGAAACATTGCACTCGTGACAACCTTAACGTCCCCGTGTCTTGATAAATAACCGCCGCAGGACTGCTTCATAAGCACTGAAATGTTCCAAAGTTTTCTGTCAGGTTTTGAACAATTTTTCAGCCCCGGCCAGTAAATAAATTGACAGAAATATCAAATGTTTGCGTGCTTAAATAATGCAGTTTTATGGGTGTGTTGCATGTTAGAGACTCCACTTGAGTTTAAGATAACAGTTCACATGCAGAGTTTGTTCACTGGTGTAAACACGGCGAGAAAACGGGCTGTTTAAACAGAAACGAGGCCGAGTCTCTGAGAAGAGTTTAAGGGCCTGGACGGGCCTCAAATCCAGTGCCATTCAGAGCGGCGAAAGAGCAGCAGCTACAAACCTTCTCTGGCGATTGGAGCTTTCCCCGTTCAATTGAAATGACCTTTCATCGTACTTTGTTAGCTTAGAAGTGAGCAGAAGCAGCTTTGATGGCGCGGAGGAACGCTTGGGAAATGTGGGTCAGTCCAGCTCGCTGAACACCACTGCAACAGTCCAGGAACCAAATCCAAAATGAACAGCACTTTGCATGAGACTGAAATGGATATACACAAAGCACTACCAATATGCTTCATAAAAAATCGTGAAAAAACAGCCCCGTGACCTCGCCTTTGAAACAAAACCCCGAAATGTTCAAATCTTTACTTTGTATCTGCGGCATTCATCAAATTTGAACTGGAGAGAAAAAAAGACATCTTTATTTCCAGTTAAAAAGGATATGAATCAATGAAATATCTGTATCACGTCTCAGAAATATGTACTTGTCAACAGTTAGCCCTTAAAGTTTCAACCATGGCAAGACAAAAATTTGTATGTTTTTCATGCATATTTAACGAGAGTCAAGTTAGATGCATCCACAGTGCAGCTCTGCTCGAGCAGCTGCAGAATAAAGTTGCACAAAAGACTCAGAAACAAGTGTAAAATATGCTCATATATTTAAAAAAAAAAAACATATTCTTCATTTTGTGTCAGTGTTTGTGACTGAGCATGCCGTAATCCTCCCTGAAGTGCGATATTTTCTTACAGAATACATAAATATGCTCAAGTTGAAAGAGGTAAGCTGTATAAAAAGAACTTTTTTGTCATATTTACTGTCACTGTGTCCTGACTTGTGACTTTTCTTGCCTCTCCTCCCTCCTTCAGTCTCTTCCGTATCTGCTGTTTTATGGATGAGTTATGTCAGCTTCAGGTGCTCTTCCACTGTCGGCAGATGGACGAGATTTCAGAGCGGGAGATTAATCTGCTGACCATTTACAACTACTGCTAATCTGAAATCATCGAATTAGCCTGTAAATACTGTACGTACACATCCTTTATTCAATGTTGTTTCGTCCACTGACACAAAGCTCTTTCCTGAATTTCACAGGACACCACGAGTTCAGTGCTGGGCAGATGCTGAGAAAGGGCGCACCTCAGTAAACACCACTTCTGTCCAAACATCCTCAATAATGAGAAACGCTCTCAGGATTTCCTTCGTGCGAAGAGGACGGCGCGGGGGTCGAGCGCGTTCTCGGACAACGCCATTGTCCGCTTGTCTCGAAAACATACATCTGAATGATATCAACAACCCGATCTCTCCGGCGACCCCTCAAAAACCAACTCATTGGTTCCCATTAGTTTTGACAGTCATTTAATCCCGTCAGGGCCCTAAAACTCCGTCATAATCCTTGTTTAATCAACTGGTCTTTACCTTTCCCCAGTCATCAGTGATGGGATTATCATTTAGGGAGACACATCTGCGGCCAATTCAAGATGCACGCTGTTATGCGAGCGACCCCGTGAGATGATACAGGAGATAAACCCGCCGCATTGAAGTCCCCCTCGGACGTAATCCTCTCAGATCTCAGCTCGGAACCACTAAGACGTATCGCATATCCGCTAATCATTTTCTAAACTGTTTATTGAAAATAGTCTTTGCTCTGTAGATAGCGGGTCTGAGGGGAGACAGGTTTTTTTCTTGTGCTCAGGGTCATGTGAGGCGAGCGGTAAACCGATGAAATGCAGATTATTACACTTAAAAAAAAAATAAAAAAGGGCACAAAACACAGATCCGGGATTGTTAATGGAAACAATTATTGCACCAACTTCTTTGGTTCACTGACACAAATGCCCCCCCACAAAATCTGCCTTGTATCAAGTGTCTCTCGAAGTGCAGCGAAATTGCGTCGTAGCCCTGCGAGCCCAGTACATTTAACAAATAAACAAAGCATGACTGGAAACATTCGGTCATCTCGGAGGCATGTGAGCTCAAAAGACAGCGATTCGTTTCCCCCCGGAAAACACTCATTTATTACCCTCCCCACTCGACACCAATACTTTTGTTGAGACGTTTCTCAGTTTTTGTTATAATTCCTCCTGGTAGCGGGAGGTGTAAACATTTCAGAGGTCGACTACAAGTAGTTTGAAAATGAGATTAACCCGAATAACCTCTAAGCTGGCACACAACCTGGGCGTTCGGATGTGTTTGGGGGTCGGCCCGAAGCCGCTACAAATTGCAGAGCAACAAGAAAAAGGTTGGACTGCCTATGTGTATTCTTGTATTGCCAGGACTGATCTTGTATACTTTACACAGTGGAATGAAGGGACTGCCAGCGAGAGCAGCTGCACAAATGTATCTGGTAGAAATGTGTCATACCATCGCTGCAGTGAGGTGATTGATTTCTAGGATACAGGCAGCTTGGACCAATCCATTATCTCCACCTTATTGAAGTTATTACAAACAGAGAGAAACGATATTTCAAAGCGCAACAATCAAAAAAAGGTCAGAAATGGAACTATGACAGTTATCTCTCTCTCTTGGTTTTAATTTTCTGCCGTCATGCTTTAAAGCTATTACCGCCGCCTCCTGCCAAAAGAGACACGGGACTCGCTGCGTTCATGTGCTGTGTTCCTCACGTCGCCCACATCACAGTATCTCAAATGGTGCACGACCCCCCCCCGCTCACCCACCCCTCCCGGGCTTCTCCTCATCATTTCATACAACATCTGGCGCTGTGGGGCCGGCTCCAAGCTCCGGCGGAGGTCCGTGTCGCTGCGCGCTGCAACACATCTCTGAGGAGGACCCTCCGCGGGATGAAGACAGGCCGCGCTGGCAGGTCTGCGTCTGAGCAGCCCGCGATGTTCGTCATGCGTTAACATCTGTCCACAACTCGGCAGGACGCGAAAACGAGGCTCCTTTTCATTTTGGAGCCGAGGAGGGGCCGGTGCTCTGTTTTGTGTTTCTGCGCATGGTGAGGAATGGGTGCACTCGTGCCTGAAGACGATGATGCACTGCAGCATGGAAAGAGTTTGCTCCTGCGGTCACATCTTGGTACAAGAGCAGTTGTGATTCATGGTTATTTTGCACACGTTTTGGCCGGACTACTGTAAGACAGAAAATTCATACTGGTTTAATCTTGGATATCCTTTCCTCTCCTCCTGAGAGCAGGATTCGGCGGTGGACAGATAAGGCCTGAAAAGTTATTTGCGAGAGGACCGCCAGCGGGTTATGTGGCAGAATTTTCTTTTGTTTGGCTGTGGGGTTGTCGAGTTTATCAAATCAGAGGATGTGCGCGATGTAATTTCTTAAAACCACGTAAGATTTACGCTGATTGGTGAGGCTACTGCAAAATGAAATCCTCCAAAGTTTCTTTAGTTTTTCTCTCTAAAGCAATTTGACTTCCCAGAACTAGTCTTGCGGAGTAATTACACACAGCAGTCGTGCCTTGACAGATAAATGGCAGCATTGGCGGCCTGTTCACTCAAAGCAGCACTAACCAACATTTTTATAATCAACAACTGGCCAAATAACTTGGTGTAATGTGAAAGAGGTCCCTCATAGCGGTGACTCCATGGAGAGGATCATTTTCAGTTCCCTGCAGTTATACAGAGTTTTAGCTTCTGTTTTTAAAGCTCATTGCTTTGTTGTTTTTGGGCTCGAAACTTTTGGTTGAACTGTACCCTACCTGCTCAGCACCAAACAGACACAGTTAATGAGTCGCTCGTAAACATGAAGGAGCACTTAGCGGCTGAGGGGCCAGATGTTTTTCTCAGAGTCGGTGGAGGAAAGAAGGAACATGAGGGTGAATTACAGCGTGTTCATCGAGTGACCAGAAACTCCTGATTAATTCTGATGCCACAGTTTGCCAACGATCATGCTAATAATCCACTCTAACTTTACAAAGTGGTGATATGTCCATTTCTTTAACAGCCCGAGAACTGAAACATCTTTTTTCATGACAAGCAGCCTCTCATATGCCTGACTGTTGCACAAATCTGCAAGCAGTGTGGTGTTATAGTTCAGCAAAATCACAGTGGATGGTTGGTTTTCAAATTATTAAGTAAAAAACAGACATTTGGAAAAGCCACTTTAACCTGACTTTATTTTCGGATGTATGAATTTTGGAAATTTGCCGGCCTGTTTACAGCACAGAGAACCAGATACGGAAAAATAAAGATGCTGAGGAGCATGAAAAGCAGGAAAAATACAAAATAAATGTGGTTTGGATGGAAATCAAGTGCAAGAAGAAAGTCTACCTCGGTAGTACAGTATATTTTCCCCGCTGGCGGCGTCTCGAGAGCAGAGTGAGTACGCAATTTGTTCCTTCAGCGAATTTAGATCATGGAACTTGAATGTAAATACGCCTGAAACACTGTCCAGGCTTTGACGCTGATTTCATGGTGTAACATCCGCAGAGGCATCGAGTGCTCGGTAGCTTTCCGGCGATGAAATCAGACTAAGAAGACTGTCATAACAATGAGAGTTTAAAAACGGTAGAAAGGATGCTTCTGACATGCTAAAACATACAAATCAGCGTCTAAATGTGATTATAATGGACGTACATAAAAAAGGAGTTTTGCTGAATTTAATGAGAAAGTTAAAGACGGTCCTGATGGGCCTCTTGCGCAATCGAGGCTGGACAGCGTTTTGGAAGCGCGAGGAAATAAATAGGGAAAGACTTCGACAGACTGCTGGATCCTTTCTGACACTTGCTAGCCGTCTTAGATTTGAATCAACACCTCCGTCGTCTCTCTGTTTTCTGGTGCAGTGCGCCTGTGAAATGCATTGTGGTTTCGGTTTTGGATGGAGGTTGTATGTCAAAACCAGGTGGTGCAAATCTTAACGCAACGTCGTGAGCATTCCAGCGCGGGCCCATCGCTCAAAATCATTTGGTCCGGCATCAGAAATATTCAAACCCATCCTTTATTTATGAAGGAGGAAGGTGACATACTTTAACTCGGACATGTTTTTATCTTCAAAACACCCCGACCGGTGGGGCTCTGCAGAATCCCTGTCGGCGTTCTGATACGAGAATCCTGATGAACGACCCTTTAAAGCGGTCGATGGCTCCTGCAGGCCAAATCCTAAAACGAGGGAATTTCAAACTTGCATCTTTCTCTCTCTCCCTGTCTGCGTCTGACAGCGGGAGCAGTGGGGTAGCCGATCCTGCAAATGGAAACTTCACCTCATGCGAAGATAAGAAAGAGCTGAGAGGGAGGCAGGAGGAGGAGGGAAGAGGAGGAGGAGGAGGAGGAGGAGGAGGAGGGCGGTCTGCAGCTGGAAGACATTACCAGTACCAGTCATCCTCGCTGGAAAAGAAATAGACAAGGAAGAAAAAGAAGAAACAAGAAAATAAGAGACAACCTTCAGATATCCTCAGATGTTATTTATTAGAGGAGAAGCCCCCCCCCCCTCTCCTGCTCATTATTGGATGTACTTGCCTGGAGACTGAGCTGTGCTGGATTCAGTCCTCTTTATGATGTGCTCTGACTCAATAAAGATTTGACAAATGCTTTCCTTCATTATCACCGTTTTCATCCCGGTAATTAGGTTGTGGCCGAAGGTGATCGGACCCTGAGGATTTGGAGAGCAGAGCCTCGTGACAACCCTCCACAACAATTTAGAGACGCTATTTATAAAACTGGTAGGCAACCACACGGGGCATAAGGGATAACAAATAGCTTGCAACAAATAACTTCCTCTGACCCAGGAGTTAATAGATTTCTGAACTTCTATTTAGCTTGTTGGCCTATATTTATGGTCAATTAACTGCTCATAAAAGCACATCATAATGATTATTCTGTAAATTATGGCACTGTTACAAAGTGCTTCACATAAACATACATGAACATTGACAATGTGTAGGTTAAATAATCAAAGAAAACAAGAAAACAAGCATGAAAAAACACTTAAATAACAATAGAAAACACAGCACAGTGAAGGACAGACTAAACTAATGAACCTGTAAAGTAAACAGTCCAAACATTCAGCATCAACCCAGAAGTTTGGGATTAAGTTAGCAATGATGAAGTCACCAATAATTAATCAACACCCTTTCTCATACTGTAATGGTCAATGCTTGTTCTGTTACTTGATGATCGTATGTTTTACTTTTGTCATGGGAACAGGTTGAAGTCGTCGACAAAGAATCAGTGGGTGGTTGCACAAAGATCACGGCCATTCATATAACTTCTTTTCACAGAGATTTAATTCAAGAGATTCAAGAAACGATAAGAAAATCATCTCCATTAGTACTAACTAGCCTCCACCTGCTAATGAAGGCCACACAATAGGACTGAAAGCTCCAAACTGAACCTTCAGCCTCTTCCATGGTTTGTTGACAACTTGTAGAGCTCATTGACTTTCATTTATGGACGTTCTGAGGTGCTTCCTCTGATTGGACAGCACAATGCACAACTCTTTGATTACATGAATCTTACCTGCTCAATTTGACATATTACAACTGAACTACATAACTATAGCGCTTTTGTGCTTTGTGTTTTCACCTGGTATCTGAAAACCGATATCTTGTATTGAAAAAAAAAAAAAAAAAGCATGTTAATCTAGTGTGTAAATGAATGCAGGACATACTGTAATTGATATGCTATTGGCTCCCATTGTAACCACATATCAGCTGTTTGTGCGGTTTGGCCACATTTTCAAGAAACATGAAAAATGAAATGCCCAAGGTCACCTTCCTCCACCTCCTTCTGATATCTCCAAAGAGCCTGGCAAAAGCTGCAGACCAGCCATTTCCGAAGTAAATGAAAAATAAGTAAGCGCCTCGCAGCAGCATTTCTTCCCATAACCTGGAGTCATGCAAAGTTTGTTGAATACTGAGAGTCATATACAATGCCAGCAGAGGTGAGATTAAAAAAAGAAAGCGCCTTAATTAGATGTCATTATCAAGGTGATGTAACGGACGCAGAGTGCATGTTAATAGCAGGTGGATGTAATAAAATATGAAAAGTGAAGTAAGTAAGGAAACTGTTAGATAAACTTAAAACCATAAAAAACTGAGGAATGCTGAGATCATAATTACTACTCTTCATCGGGCCAGTTCAATATAACAGACGGCCTGTAAATGCTGGTCATGGCGAGCCAGTATCATTATCACTCAGCAGCTCTAAAAGACTCTTGAGCAAGGCATTCGGCGCCCCCTGTTTCTCCAGTGGAGCTGAACACTGGCCAACAATAGAAAACTGCGGTTTCCCTGGGTCGTTCCCATGTCTGAAAGCATGTCATTATGCATGTGAAGCATGAATTTTGCTGAAAACTCTTCTTTTTTAGAGAAGAAAGTCTAGAAATACGCCGAATAGACCACATGATTTTACAGTGCAAATATATCTGCGTAAAAACAAAACTGGAACCCGACCAAAAAAAGCTGCAACACATGCGAATGCAGAAAATTACAACCACGCAAGAATAGAAGCAAACGAGTATTTTAGTTTACAGTAGATAACCAACGTTGTGTTTTGGATTTTGTGCTGTCGCTGTGGTAAAAAAAATGCAAAAGGAAAGCCATGCACGTGGAGTCCTGTATAGCAAATGTAGAGCATTTACACAGTGTCCATGGCAGAGAAGAATGGCAGAAATTATCTATCTGAATGTCTTCATTTATACCCCGAAAGATTTTATATCCCACTGTGAAAAGTGCGACCAAAGATTACCGCCCCGATAATAATTCATCCGAATTTGCCTGGAACTGAACTTGTCAGCACATCTCCCCCGCCCCGGTCCTCTGGAAAGCTCGAGGTTTCCACACTTCTCTCTACATGTGAAGCTCGCATTATACCGCTTATCCAGATGTACCCACAAGGCACCGGGAGAGGAAGTGTAACAGCCACGCTGCGATGATGAGGGAGCGTGCGTGGGTGCGACGGCGCTCTGGTGCGGCGGGTCGGATGCTGTGTAACATTTTATAA
>JAOXYL010000065.1:3643228-3664930 GCA_028564955.1 Terapon puta
GAAAAAAAAACACTTGGCTGGTCAGAAAATGCAAATTTGTGACACACAACACTATCCCTCCCAAAAACCTCCTCTCTCTCTCCGTCTGAGCTTAGGCCAGAAAAACAGAGGAGGAAAAAGTCCTCCCCCGGTGCTGAAATCCTCAAATGTCTGTAAGGCAGGGGACTCGATTAATCCTCACTCTTGGAGCGTTTAGCCAGTCTTCTGTGAGAAAACACACCAGGGCAAAGATGGACGGGGGAGAAAAGGGGATCATAACACTGGTGGGGTCTGCCATAACGTGCGAGCAAAACGGCGGTCTTACTTTCACACCGAAGGCCGCGTCCTGTCACCTACAGGTGCAGTCAGATCAAACACACATGCTTTCTTTTAAGTAAATTAAAAATTGACCCCTAAAAAGACACAGACCGGGAGTTTTCTTTTGCTCCACGGCCCGTTGGAATTCTCTTCCTGTGAGTGTTAATGCTATCTACCCTCTTATCTCTCAGCTGTGAAGTTGTAGAAGTTTTTGGAAAGGAGAGGCAATATTGGTAATAAAAAGCAGAAATGTTTGATCAAGATAACGCGAATGGAGCTTTGCAGTCACTAAATGGAATTCAGACATGGATTTCTCTTTTCTCTTTTTTTGAGCCAGTCGGTGTCAATGGAAACGTTGTAATGAGGCCTCGGAGAGATGAATGCACGATTGTACAGTTGAGTTTGGACCTAGAAAAGACTGGTAAACTATTCCAAGGTGGCTGATGACAAAAACTGTCATATTACAGGTGCCATTTTTCTGCCTTACTGCATTGAAAGTCGTCTTATAGTTCTGAATAATGTAAAAAAAAACATGTAGTCCAATGTTCTCTCAAAATATACAGTCTTCTTCTTCTTCTTTTTTTTTTTTCAAATGGAGAACATCACCATATTCTACAACAATAAATAGTCTCACACATATTGCTCAGCTTCTCCTTCATTTAGTATGGTCACCGAGCCATCCCCACTGTTCATTTCAATGTCTTTTGCTGCCGCGTTCTCGGGAAGCAAGGCTAAGTCCTTGAACACGTCTACATAATGTCCGAAGCCGGGGCCCCAGTTCAACAGATTGTCCCAGTTGAAGCCACCAGCTTGCTGGCCCAGTTTGTGGGGCAGGGTGTAGTGCTGGTCGGTAGGGGGCATCTGAGGAATGCCAGGTCCTCCTTCTGCCCTCCGGCTCGAGTACCGCCTCTGTTTGAGCCTCCCGCCGTAGTCCTCATCGTCAGCGTCTGACTCGTTGACTTGCGAGAGCTTGGGAACTCGGGAGCTGTAAGATACTGGCTTTTCCCGGTCGTACTCCATCTCTGAGCAGGTGAAGGAGTCATGTGAGTCACTTTCCGAAGAGGACTCTGGGGCGGGGATGCCGTCGGCGGGGTTGCGGACCCTCGACAGCGGCCTGCGGCAGTCCTCCTCTGAGCTGGAGCGCCCGTGGTCGGCGCTGCAGATGCTGGGGTTGCGTGGGCGCGGAGTGTTCAACCGCTCCACTTCCTCGATGGAGAGCCCCACGGGAGGCCCCGTCTCCAGGGGGATCTGCTCGATCGGCTGCTTGAGCCGACTGCCGGGCCGGGAGGTGTGCCCGTGGCCGGCCATGGTCTGCGGACTCTTGCTGCGCCTCCCCAGCCGGGTGGCGTAGTTGAACATGGGTGGCGGCTGGCACATGTCGTTGTGCAGGTCCAGCGGGCTGCCCTCGCGGCGAGCCAGGTTGAGTTCTCTGGTTGGAGTGTTTCGGTAAAAGGAGGAGGGCTTGGTGAACGGGGCTGGAGAGTGTCTGGAGAGAGGGTTGGGGGTGGGGCATGCTGAGTGGGAGTGGCTGAGCGGGGTCGACCTCAGAGCTTGGGTGTACTGAGGCTGGTAGGTGTAGCTCGTTGCTCCGAGAGGTAAAGGGGACTGTCTGGCGAAGCCCAGCGGGCTGTGTCTCTGGATGGAGAACTTGGGCGTGTGGCTGCGGAACTGCTTGTAGTGTTGGATGATGTCTGCATCTGAAGGGGCGATACTGCTGGCATTGTCTATGTCATAATGTTCGATGTCTGCCTCTGGGCCGTTACAGGGGGCGCAGGGAGCACTGGGGACGGTCTCATTGTTGTGGGGAATGTCGGTTTCATCGTAGATCAGATAAGGGTTCTCCCTCTCGATGATGTCTGGTTTGGGGTTCCCCTCTGGTTGTTTCCGTACCGTCATGTCATCTCCGTACGGCGGGATGTTATCCGGGTCGTCAAATGCTACGTTCTCACTACCCTTTTTCTTTTTCTTCTTCTTCTTCTCCTTGGGTTTCTTCTCCTTGGGTTCTTTTGGCACTTTGGTCTTGTTGCGGTCCTTGCAGTGGTTGCACAGGATCAGGCTGAGCACCACCAGGGCAAGGACAGTGGCACAGCTGCCAACGATAGCGGGCACCGCCCAGATCGGGAGGACCATCGTCTCCGCCGTGGGGCTCGGGCTGCAGTCAAACCCGCCGTTGTTGGCTGTCTTGCAGACGGTACCCTGAGGGCACTGGACGCCCAGACAGGCCACCAGGGTCTCACAAGTCTTGCCTGTGTAAAACTCGG
The DNA here is from genome assembly GCA_028564955.1 of Terapon puta. Classification (NCBI taxonomy): domain Eukaryota; kingdom Metazoa; phylum Chordata; class Actinopteri; order Centrarchiformes; family Terapontidae; genus Terapon; species Terapon puta. Next base: position 3,645,787 of record JAOXYL010000065.1, read on the forward strand.
AGCAGACGCAGGTGAAACCCGAGTGGGGGTCCGGCACACAGCTGCCTTGGTTCTGGCAGGGATTAGAGGCGCAGTCGCCAGGCGGGACACACTGGTATGTGTACCACTGGTTGACGCACATCAAGCCGTCCCAGCACGGGCTGCTCTCGCACAGGTTGGGACCCCTGCAGCCGATCTTGACAGAAGAACTGGTCTTCGTTAAGGTGACGAGGCTGTGCTCTCCGGTGAAAGGCAGGTTCTCCCCGTTGTACTTCACATAGGCCAAGCAGCCGTCGAAACCTGCAGACGAATGAGAGGGGGAAGCTGGATCAGATAACACAAAACAGCCATCAGCAGCTAACAAGGACATAACAGTGGCCTGGAGCCGAATAATTTCCGATTGCCACCAGACTGATGGATTTTCAAAATGTCTGCTGACACCGGATCGCTTCCTTGTAAATAATAAGAACTGGGAGTCACAGTCAGAGCTAAAGGAATTTTGTTTAGACGGGTAATTGCTTCAAGCTTAGTACAAAAAACAACAACAAAAAAAAGTTGAAATTTCTTGTGGAATGCACCTCCTCGCAAAAAAATAAACATATTTTAAAATTGGGCCGAATCAATCACTGGCCAATTTGAAAGAAATATGAAATATTCTGTATCAGGGAATCCATCGTCAGAGCCGTTATAGCTTCAAGACATACATCTGGGTTGGATGAACGTCTCTGTGTCTAATTCAATCTCTTGCTTCGTGTGTTGCCTAACAGCACTGCCCCACCGATGTAAATAGATTTCTATTGAATTTATCCCAGTGCAGATTAAATCCATTTGTGTCTTTTCATTAGTTCTTGAAAAGTGAGTACACAACAAACACAACTGTTCAGACACACGCTGAGGTAAGGGTTGGATGTCAGGCAGCCTGCCACAGATCTGCGTGCTCAGAATATGCTTGTTTTATACATGGCCCGGTTCTTGTATAAAGGGGGTCAACAAATCATTCAAATTGCTCATTTTTACCATATTAGTCCATAGTATTAGGTTATTTTTTCCCTCCCCTGAAATTCTAAAATTTACTGTGTTGCATTACCTCCCTCTGGAAAGCCTCTCTTTCACCTTTTCCAAACTGTTCTTAACTCATGCTCGAGGACATCTGATCTGTGATTTAAGCCTAAACTGAGATGAGAGTCCATGGAAATGAGACGAAAACACCAGAAGTCCTCAGAGGCGGGCGCTCCAAGACAAAGTCAAATTAAATCAATATTAGGTATTTTGTCCATAAATGATCCTCCGATAAAGAAACATTTATTCAAGCACAGTAAATTCATAGCAGGTAAATCTCAGCAGTGTCAAATAGAAACAGATTTCAGGCCAGTTTCACAGAGTCGTGTTGGACGGCCACCAAATATGGTCAGCGGTTTGCACAGCAGACTATTAATTCATTTGGGGGAGAAAAAAAAGTTTGTTCTGGATTTATAAGGGCTCACATGCTCGTGAGTGCCGTGTCACACACATGTACACTATGTGCACTTTTACACAGTTACACTATAGAGAAAAGGTTTCCATAACATGCGAAAACACTGCTGCATTAACAATTTACAGGAGGTTAAGAGTGGTGAGACAGCCAGCTTTTGACATCTTGAGTATGTGTTTTTGACAAAATGCATAAATACACGTGTACTTTCACACGCATACATGTAAATATAGTGTACACAGAAAAAGGGTTTGATCCTCATAGTTAGTATCAGAGAGGGAACCATCTAAACTGAGATTTTCAGACTTTTTTTTGCAAAGTTCTTGTCAAAACATTACAAAGATGTTTTCATGAGAGGGTTGAAAAGGTGCTGAAACGGCATTTAGATCACCAGAGGACACTAAACCTGTCTGACGAAACTCACAGCAAAGAAATCCTTCGCGGTGGGCTACTGGCTCCTTATCCTTAAAAGGAACGTGACCCATTTACTGCAAGGGCACGAGATACTGTAAGCGCAAAATATATGATTTCTTTGAACGCTGCGAAAATCCTCTCTTAAAATGAATCAGTCGAGCCTCTTTGTGAGGAGCAGCTGAGGGTTAAAGGGCATCTCAGTTGGGATCAAAGTGGAAATATCTCAGAAAAAAGGTCTTTAACACTCACTTACAGGCAGAAACTATTTGGTCTAATGATCTACTGTCCCATTCGTCTCCAACTCAAACACGTTATAAATCCATTGACTACTGAACTCACCTGCTGCAGTTTTCTGCTGAGCCGGTCCGGGCGGGATCCCTCCCAGGGAAAAGGTCAAAACGCTCAGACCTCCAAAGTCCTGGGTGGCGTGCTGGATGATCCTGTGGTGGCCGCCGTCCACCTGGAGCACCGTGGTTGAGCCGTTCTTGACCACCTGGAGGGTGTGCCACTGGCCGTCCGACAGCAGCACGTCCCCGATGGTGCGCTCCACCTTCCCCACCACGCCGGCATCTGAGATGTAGTGGATGTTGCCGTTCCTCAGCTGAGAGAAGGATCAAAGATGGAGGATGAGTGAAGTTGCAGGGTTAATTGGTGGTGCACATGTTTATGAGGCCTGAGTCTTAGTCCGAATTCTGATCTTTCTCTCGCTGTCCTATCCATGAAAACAATACAGTCTAACCCACCAAAAATAATTGGTCACACAAAAAACTTCAAAGCAGACCGTGCAACTTCATGTGCTTTGATTTTTTTTGGCTGTAAAAACAGATTTTCCTGGTTGAAGGAGTAAAAAAAAACAAATAGTGTCATCCCTTCATGAGCAATCTTATCTTGATATTAAAGCATTCGAATCACATGATAAGCTTTCATATGCTGTTTTACCCCGAAAACGTCTCTCAGGAGTTTCACACGCTGTGACGATTTCATTCGCTGCACTTAAGCTGCATCTATTCTGAGCAACACGCCATGGTTAAACATGCTGAAATGCTCAAAGTTACAATGCAAATATGCTGATGTTCAGCAGGTACCGTGTTCTCCATGTGAGCTTTGCATGTAGAAATGAAATGTTTGCTAATTAGCTCTAAACGAAGCGAACTGATGGGGCTGATGGGAATGTTCCTGGGTTATCTTAAACCAAATCAATGGAAAAGGTCAAGACCACAAATGTCAACCTCATGGTGACACGATGAGAAAAGTCATTAAGATTCTGTTGTGCATCTGTTTTTTTTTATTGAGATGTGAAAGTATGTTCAATTGATGCAAATAAAGTAATATGTCTCTAAGTTAATATCCACATTAAGCAGCACATCATAGATTAGAGATGAGTAGACAGACTGAATAAAAGTCTTGATAAATTGCTCAGTCCCTGAATCTGCATACTGTTATAATTCTTAATTTTCAAGTCTCTGATAAATAATGTTGTCTGTGGGGAGATGCATAAACTCGGGTTAAATATGCAGTTTCCCTGATTAATGAAATGACTTATCGCGTCGGTATCAATCATGAGCAACCGGAGGAAGTCGTCTCTCAGCCTCCACAAAATTACCACCACGCAGCTTTCGGGATCTGATGTCGAGGTCAGAGATCGAAAACAAAAATGCGGCTTGACGCTCATAAATCTCCCTCCCTGCGGGACACGCGGCCGTTAATCACGTTCCCGCGACTTTGCGTGCGCGCTCGTAGTTAATGTTACCCAGCCGGATGATGATCAGAACTACAAATTCAGAGAAAACACCCTCCTTCAAACGCCCACTAGTCCGTCTTTGAGAGGAATTAATCAAGCTCACTTTGGCGTGGACAACAAATTTGCGGCTTACGCTCTGCATGGTAATCTCATACGTCTACTCCCCACCTCGATGGAAAAGTAATCCCGCTCTCCTCCCTTCAAAGACCCCAAAAATCAGCAATGATAAGTAGCTTCCGGAAGAATTGATTTAAAATGGGAAAAGCGGAAAGTCCCCCAAGCCAAAGAACACTGAGCGCTCTAAACCTGGAAAACCAATCATGAAGTTTATCTATTAAACATCTTGTTTTTTTTTATATCTCGGCGTATATATAGTTCTGACTCTCCACATATGCGCACATATACTGTATGTATTCCCTCGCTGCTCTACTTTTTTTAGGCGTCGCGGTGCTTATAATACTTTTTGGGACTGTTCGGGGAGTTGCGATTCAATGAGCAACAGGAGCCGCTCGGAGCCGGAAAACAAAATCATAAGAGAGAGAGTCTGATACTAAAGCGGGAAGGGGGCTGGTGGTGGTCAGGGTGGAGGGGGTCTAAAAGGAAAACTGAAGAGGATGAATGAGCGCTCAGGCCTCTTTGGGCAGCTGCCCAGGATCAGTCAGGGGGAATGGGGGGGGGGGGGGGGGGGGGGGGGGCAGGATGAGAGAAGAACAAGGAGTAAGACCAAAAAGGAGGCGGCTGAGAAAGACTCGTAGTTTATACTTGGAGGGAGTGTGCGGGGCAAGTGGGGTAAGTAAGTGCGAGCGAGGAGATGGTGTACAGATACGCAGACATGTTTGTACGCCATCCATTACGAGTAACACGCTGCACATACAAAACTAAACTAATGTTGGGATCCAGGAGTCCAAATATTCACGGGACCTTTCAGAGTGTGTTGGACTGTGTGTTCACATACACACACACACACACATGCAAGGAAAACCAACACATGCTCACGACTGCAAACGCTTTCTGTGATGCAGCGTATCATCTGGCAGCCATATTGCCGGACCACCTCCGTCATTTCAAAACGAACGAATGGACGGACGGACGAGCCAAAGCGGCGCTGACACTGACAAGGAGCAAAACACGATCGGGAGCTAATTATGGCTCACATGTTAGCTAATGAAGCCTGCAGCGTCCGTGGCTGACAGAAACACGGACAGTGGCTGCTTTGCAAAATTTGCCAGTCAGCTGGAAATGATCTGGGGAAAAAAAGCCAAAATAAACAGATTCTGCCTCTAAAAGTAGTTTATACGACTGTATTGGTTGTAACATCTATGAGGGACCTTTTTCTGTTTCACAGTACGACACATGAAGCTGATTCTCCACTAATTGGTGAATGTGGTTTGATGGAAGTTTATTATATTTCAGCAGGAAGCCTCCATGTTTTTTTTTTTTAATTTCATTTGCCACTACTTTGGTAGCAACAGACATAATGGATGACACAATGAAGGCTTTTATTGTGAAATTTCCAGCAGAAGTGTTGAGGTTAATTAAAGGATGCATGATAAGGAGATTATAAGTAACTTGAGTACTATTGTTATTACTTTTTTTGACAATTCTGTGGAAATAGATAAGTTTTTGTCAGCCGCTAACCATTATTTGTTCATATAAACTGCTATTGATGCAAACTTTTATCACAATATATCATTAGAAACATGCCTAAATCTTACACAACCTTCGCTTCCTCTCTCTCACGTACCTTGACAGTGGTGTAGTTGCTGCTCTCCTGCACGTGCAGCAAGGTGCCGCTCTTGCTGCGGGTCCTGAACTTCACCTCCAACCTGCTGGGACCGGCGGGGTCAGAGGTCGCGCCCTGCAGCGACTGCCTCAGGAGGACGTCGCGTTTCGGGCCCTGCTTCAGGGAGTAGTCCAGGCGGCCGGTACCGTCCAGGGACAGGGCGGTGTCGGCGGTCATGTCTGCGGGAGAGAGAGACAGATGGCGTCCTCAGTCCTGTCTGACTTCACAGAAGTTTCGCAGGCGACTGTAAAACTTATATTTCCACTTTGGAGCTGGAGTGCAGTCAGGCCCAAATGATTTTCCTGATCCGACAGCCACGACCACAAATTGGTCCTCGCATTCTCACCAGTGGCTGCAAATACCTTAAAAGATGTGGGTCAATCAGCAGAGATGCTCATATAGCCCTCATATCTGTTTTTGAGTGTTTTTAGGGAGACTGAGATTTAAGTATTTCATCACTTGATGTAAATTCTTGTGCATATGATAATAAATTCTTGAAATCTTCTTCAGAGCATCATCAAAATACCTGTGATGTAAATATGATGTTTGTGGTTGCAATAAAAGAGCAGATTTATTATGTGTTTATCTGCATTGTTAACCTTTCCTCATATACAAAGTGATCTGGTTTCCAGTGATTAGTTCAGTAATTCTGCATAGAGACAGATGTTGATGGTGCACATCCATCTTTTGAACAAAGTGTGCGACGCTTTTTTTTTCTCTTCTGAGGACGATGCACGTGACTCTGCCAGTGTTGAGAGAAAAGCGCTGTGATCCTGCTTCGTGCCATGAAACAAAAGCAGAAGATCTGGCCACATAATCAAACCCAATGACAGAGAACAATCCGGCGCGGAGGTTCCCAGACTCCTCGACTCATGATCTCGTTTGTTCTCACGTAACATGGCGAAGGCCTCCAAATAAACGCGGTGACGACCGTTGGTAACGCCGATAAACACACGCCGGAGCACCTTACACAGTAGCTGGAAGTTTTTTTGCTGGGCCTCAAAGATTTCTCCGTCTGTTGCACTCCTCTGATGTCGAGTCGGGAGTATTTACACAATGAGATACACAAATGCTTTGAAGCGAGGCTCGGAACGCAGTGATGTGGCCTATATTTTAGCAACATGGTGCAGTTGGGTGAGTCAAGAGGGAGGAATCATAAATAGTCATGATAGAATATTCCTCAGTAAGTGCGGCCTCAGCGAAAAAGAGACACTTCAAAGGAGCTTACTTACATTTCTCACAGAATTTGCCAGTGAAGCCGTCCACGCATTGGCACTGCTGCCAAGACCAGTGGTCCAAACAGGTGCCCCCGTGTCTGCAGGGGTTGGCGGTGCAGGCTCCTTCCAGTCTTGGGCATCTGCAGACACATCGACACATAAAAACCGACAATCAGACGGACAGTTTGACGAGTCAGCCGCTCAGTCGGCAGCCGGCGGGCGGCGGTACGGGGGGGCGGGGGGGTCCGCTGAAAAAGGAACTCCACAGAAAAAGGGGGCAGATGAGCTGTGATTTCTCTCCCCACGCTGCAATACAAAAAACCCATAAAGAACCCCGAGAGAATTTGCATATTAAAAGATCTGTCCTCGCCTCACTATTCACCAGCATAGGAGAAAAGGAAGAAAAAAAATAAAAAAAATCCCCGGAATTCTGCAATTGGTTTCCCCCCGTCAAAAATCTGCCATTTGTATTGGAAAAAAAAACCCCATCTTTTTAAGATCTCTCGAGAGGGTTTGAGAGTGTGAACAGATGTCCCACAGCGAGAGTCGAGGAGGTTAGAGGAGACGGACAGATGGGAGGAAGAGGGAGATGATGGAGAGAGGGTGAAAGCGGGAGACGGGGAGGTGGGAGGGAGGGAGGGAGGGAGGGGGCGAGGTTGGGTTGTGCGGACCTGTCAAGGATGCCACGCGATGCCAGCGCCTGACTGGGCTCCAGCGGGCGGCCGTTGACGGCGAACTCCATGATGCAGCCGACAAAGTCGTGGGTGGCGACCTGACCGCGCCGATGAAGGACGGGCTCTATAGACCTGACGCCTCCCACCGAGAGCCTGTTGGGCTGCACGTCCAGGATCCTGCACACACACACACATGCATGAACAGAAGCACACAAAGACTTAAATGTGCACAGACACAAAAGTACATATGCACAGAAATCCAAAAGCTCGTGAAGGCATTCAAGTATTCAGCACGCACACACATGCACACACACATAGAAAGACACCACGGGTCAGCCAGTTTCACAACAACATGGTCCAGAGACCCTTACAAAATAAACTTTCAGCAGACCTCTGTGGCCTTTCCTCATCTTCCAAATACATCTCTCTCACACACACACACACACACGCACATGCACACACACACTCATGCGAGGTCTCAAGTGTTCACCCCACAAGGCCTGGCTCGGAGCTGTCTGTGTTGTAGAGGCAGCGATCATCCAGTAATTTAATGAAGGTTTACATCATATATTGTATATTTACAACAGATGACCTCATTTGAGTTTTTGGGTCTTTTTTTTGTGTTATCACTGCAGAAAAACGCAGGAGAGTTGCATATTACACGTGAAGAGTTACAGGAGGGGGTGGCTCCTTCAAATCAATAATAAATACTCAAATAAAGTTGTCACTAAAGCAACGAGAGGTCAAAAGTACAGATTGCTTTGTTTAAGGATTGCAGATATTGGTCTCTTGCTGTGACATGAAGTAAAATAAAACAACTGGAAAGAGTTCAGCAAATATGTTCAGACCAGGTGCAGACCTATTGGTTCTGTATTATTTTCCATTATTTTGTCAGACGTGGAAAATGTCATTACACATCCAGTTTTCCAAGCCTTGGAAGTGAAACTGTCAACACTGTTTTAATGTATACAGTTGGATCATAAGACGCAGAACATCTGTGTTACAGCATGCGAAGGTTTGTGTGTTCGTCTGCGTGTGTGTTTTTCTTACCAGTCGGTGTGTACGGCCACGTTGCTCACGGCACAGTAGCCCGGTTCCTGGTCATCGCCACACAGGTCCACAGTCAGGGATGCAGCCTACATGAAGACACACACACACAGATGCTTGTCACGTGTGATTGTCTTTGAGGCTGACAGCTGTGAAGTCACGCTGCCTCTGTCGCTCAGTCGATCATTGTTCGGGGAGGAGACACCAATAAGCGTCACTGTCGTCTGGTGGCAGATGGCGATCCATCAAACACTCAATCAATATCAGTCGCTCTGCTTCTGCCTCTTCATAATCGGTGTCATGTGGGAGCGAGTGTGTCAGCACAAACACTGACAGGGTCAACTGATCTTTTTTAAACTTCACGAGAGGCGTGTCAATTTCAAAGAAGTTCAGTTTAGTTTGCTACTACCTGAAAAAATAAAGCACTGATGTCTCAATAATCTAAATCAATATAGGTGAAGGGCTTGAATAAACAAGTATTGATCAAAAGTTTTAGACTTTGCTTAAAGTTTGAGCTGCTCTGAACAAATTTTTACCTTAATTTGGTCAAACAACCTCTTTATTTAAAATGATTATGATATAAAATGTAATATACAGCACACAGAGCATAACATCACTGGTAGGTCAGCGTTGTTTCCATTGGACAGAGCCAGGCTAACTGTTTCCCCCCGTTTCCATTCTTTGTGCTAAGCTAAGTTAGCTGCGGCCTGTTGCTTCATATCTAACATACAAATAGGAAAGTGATGCCATTCTCTCCATCTTACTCTACCAGAAAGCTCTAAAGTATTCTGTCCATCTATTCATTTAAAGCTTGTGAAAGATCTGGTGATTTGGACTGCCATGCACGTGTTAAACCACACTCTGTGACTGTCACAGCGAACGACCACACATGCTTATTTTTTTGAGGTTTGGAAGGACAAAGGCGGACTCGATTTTGAAATCTTCAAAAGCATCTTGTTTGCACCATGACTCCCTGCATAAATATAACTTGATTGTGTGCACATCTTTGGGAATGGAGAGCCAGGAGACTGTGTCAGACTAAATATCTTTTCATATAGCTTTCACTCCAGAGTTCGGCCTCCACCAACCAATAAAATGATTTCTTCCTGAGAACGTGCATAACTACATCCTGTTCGATGGTAAGCACGGGTCGCCCACCAAAAAACATTCAGGCCAATTATTTTTCATGATTTCATGGCAGCGGTTGATGAGAGAGTGGCATAAAAATGCCATACATTACAGCAAACATTTCCCATTTCCTGTTAATGCTGCGAGAGCTTTCGACCAGATGTGGGTTTTTCTCTCTCGCTCTCTCTCTGCGCCCTGAGAGGGAACGAACCCTACAAGGGAGAAAAGAAATGGGCTGGTGAGGAAACTGTCCGGAAAAGTGTGTGAAAGTGTTGAAAAACCGGGGCAATCATGCTCCACCTCTCCTGGATCTTAAGTAAACACGGACCACACTGGCCCGGATCTCCGACACAAATCATCCAGGAGAGCGCGACCCCACCGAGCGCACACACACATACACACACACACACACACACACACAGACTCTCCCTCTCTTTAGCACACTTGAGTCACACTTATGTCAGACACATGGACACGTACACAGAACCAGAGTGGGAGTAAAACACACTCAAACACACACCAGCACGGTGACAACGGCGAGGCGTGGAACAGCGGGCCTCATTTGTCTCGCACACATTCGTGACTTTGCGAGAAGCGCCATAAAGAACGTCAGAACCGCATGAAAATGTTATTAACGTCTTTTTCCTGTGATCAAAGGGGCTACAGCCCTGCCTTAAATACATACAGTGCACCCACTGTCAAGTGCCTCGCACTGTGGCGGACAAAACATTCATCTCAAGAAAGCCCTTGGAAATTAATACCGAATGTAACACGAAAAGATGAGGAGCGTGTTTTGGAGCCTGGCTAACACTGAAGGAAATGTGAAGAGAGCGCCACTGGAGATCATTGTTCTCCCCATGACTAATATAATGGAGGGACCATAGCATTGCTCTCTGTTGTGGTGCAGGCTCTGAGTAACTGCTGTTACGCATTTGTTTTGTGCTTGTCTCTAGGACAAATAATTCAGCCAATCAAAGGCTTGATGATTAGCCGCTGGTGCTAATCAGCTACAGCGAGTCCTAATCTGTCAAACTACATTTGCAGACCTCAGTCGGAGAAGGTTTTGTTGTTTGTTCGGACTTTAAGCCCTGATTTAAAATAAACTAGCTGAGCTGCTGCTTTGATATCCCCAGCTGGGATCTTTTCCAGACGGCCAGTTACTGTCACATGATTATGACAGTAAATGTTATTAATGTGCCATTTTAACCAGATTACATTTATTTTTCTGTGGTATTCAGCCGTGCAACTCAACAACTCAACGCAACCAGTGTTTCCAGAAACATTAGGCCTTGTGCAAGAATTACTCATACAAACATTTACTCTTGAGCGATATGTACAAGTAATTAGAGAGAACTTGTTGCATTTACCAATTATTTTCCCTCCTCAGAGCACTGGCATTCATTACAAAAATACCAGTGAACATAGTGGAGCAAAGGAGTCAGATGGTGGACACCAAGACTGGGCCAAGAGGAGAGTGAATATTAGACTTACATTCACCAGGGGGGCAGAAACACAAGTTCACATTAATGCTAATGATGCTCTCAGTCTGAACACATTCACCACATCAACACCTGTCAAGTGATAATAAATTAATGTGGCGTTTACTTCCAAGTGCATAGCCATATTGAAACCTGTGATAAATTCCCATTTTTACATTGTGTGGAATCAAGTCAAAAAGACCCATGGTATTTATATCAGTGTGTATCATCAGCCCATTTATTAGCAGATCCACTGGCAAACTGCTCTGCGGTTCCGACCCCAACATGAGATCCTGTTATGCTGTGAAACCCGTCGTGCCAATGTGTCATTTATTGTATTTGACAATTCCACAGGTTTTGGACGATGATGGCTGTAACAGTATCTGTGAACTTTCTGCTCCCCCTGATTACTTGGAGCCTTCATGACGAAGCGGTGCATGACCGTGTCCATGGTTTGTGTCTGCTTTTGACATTGGCTCAGAATTCGGGAGGCAGGAACCGAGAACAGACCTCAAGCCTGACCACCGAAATGACCCGCAGCACCTTTTGCAAACACAGTGATCGGGTTCACTTTACGCCGCCTGAGGGAGCTGGCACTCGAGGCACGGCGGGCGTGCACATTTCTCTCTCATTCTTGAAGAGCCTTTACATGACCACCGTCGCGTGCTTTTCACAGGGCACAGTACGCCGGCAGAATCGCGGCTCTCAACGTGTGCTGTATTCCTTTCCATCCCGTCACTCCGCACCATCTCAAAACTGACAATTTAACGATTTTACCAGCTTCCTATGAAACTCTCAGTGCACGGTGGGAAATGACAGATTTGAAGTCCAGCAGGAGAGCTACATTATAGAAGTTTTGACAGGGCCTGCTTGGATTTTTTTTTCTCCCCTCTTTCTTTGCCACTGCATTGCTGGCAGGGAGAAGCCTCTCATTCAGAGCACAAGAGACAGAATTTCAACCTTCAGGGTCATTTTGGATCCTCGTATTGTAAATCACAACGAGCAATAAAATATAATTACAAACCCTGAAAACCATAAGCTGAGCTACCCGTGGTTTTGGGGGGAGTTTAATTATCATCTGATGGTGCAAAAAAGAATATGAGGCCAAATTTGGATGCAGGTTTCAGCCATAAAAGCCCAGGACATAAATGCTATTGATAGTGCAGCCCACGTTGTAAGTCCATACCATTTGGCGTTTCTCAGATTTTCCGCGATGATTTTCTTACTCGACCCAAAAGAACAATTAAGCTACCAGTTGAAGAGGTTTTCAAGAATGCATGAGAAAAAAAAACACTTCACATGTGTGCTAGTTTCCACCAGAAAAAAAGACGTTCTTACCATTCCAGCTCTCCTGGCAATGACCGTGTGGAACTGCCCGTCTGAAACTTTTATCATGGTCATCAGTTTGTAAGTTCCACTTCCCAAATTGAAGGAAAAGCGCATCCTTCCCTCGAAGATCTCCAGAGCCAGGAACTCCGCCTTGTCTCCGGTCTGGTTATCGTGGTTGTACATAAGCAGCGCGTTGCTCTTCAGGGTAGCAAACTTGATATATATGTAGTTATTGTTGGGATCCAGGGACGGAAACTCCATGTAGGAGAGCTCCTCAAAGCCATAGCTGTTCAGTTCACAGTGTTTGCCGAAAACCCCTGAGGACAAAAACAGACCGAAAGAGGACTCAGAAAGGAAGCCAATGAATGATTCACGTTGCTGCTGTGATAAAAATATCCACAGATAAAACAGAATCTTTATTGAGCAATATTATATGTTCTGTATTAGTGGTAACAAAGCAGCTATCACTGCTGTCATTATCTTGCATATTTGAAAAGTTATAAACTTGGAACCTAAATTGGATGACAGGAGTAATACAAAGCATGAGAAATGGAGACACAAAATGAAATGACAGTGCTCACATTTGTTTAAGAAATCACGTCTTAATAATGGCCAAACTCTCTTTTCTTTAGGAAGATTGAACGAAATTGTCCATCTTGTTTTTCAATTTAGCAGGGTTCTCTAATAGCCTTAAAAGTTTCCTACTATTACTTACCAAATGGACAATGACAGTAATATCCATCCACCCGATTCTGACAGGACCCGCCATTAAAACACGGGTTACACTCACAGTGATTGATGATGGAATCACACGTTTTGCCTGGGTTCACAGAACAACACAAATTAAAATGGATGGGGTGGCAGACAACACAGGAAAGCCCCAAGGGGAACACAGTTCACTTTCCCCACAGGCCAAGTCGTGCAGGCCTTTCATCACCTCACAGCTGAGAAATGCACTGCAAAAAAAATCTGGGCTCCAACAAATCATTCAGAAATAGTGAGTCTTAAAATCTTATTTTTGTCCAAACACCAATAAAATATACAATACAAAGATGTAATTTCACCTGTCTTAGTGGTGTTTCACTTATTCTTTTTTTTTTTCTTGAGGCAAGTGATGCTATTTTGGAATAAAAATCACTTGTCCAAGATGACATCATTTGATCCAAAACAACATCTTGAAGCTTTCACAGGAAAAAAAGAAATGATCTCACTCAACTGGCAGATTCCTCTCACAAAGAATAGTCAAATTTTCAAACTCATTGCAAGATCAGATGCCATTTGGAGAAGGATGTTTTTTGCAGTGCACAAAGACACACAGTTGCAATGCACATGAATCACTGCCATGTGGGCAAACATAAATGAGCAGAGAGGTTAAACGTCATGATAAGGAATGTGACACTGATAATAAAAATAATGGACTGGGGCAAGACTATAACTGATTCATGGATGGTACAAAACAAAAAGACTGACAATGAACTTCAGTAAATTTATTTTAGCTTGTAAATCCTGCAACAAGTTGCTTAATGATGATGGATCTTGCTGCCAAAAAACTGGCGGGGAAAACAGGAAGTTGAGAGTTCACTGTGAGGGCATGCAAACTACTGTAAGTCAATAGGTGCATTTCTTCAGGAGGGTCATTTATCTTGGTGAAACCAAAAGATTTGTGGTCATTTTTTATCGTCATAATAAAAAGGGACAGTAATGACTTGACTTGAGGCAAATCGCATGCTACAGCCTGCTTTGAAAATGTCTTTCAGATGCTGGAGTCAGAGCCTGGACAACATGCAGGATTCGAATTACTGTTCTAAGTAATTCCACTTAAAATCCACTCCCTTTTTATCAAGGGTAATAACGCAGTGTATTCATTACATTTCCAAATTAAAAGGCCTGATTGGATCTTTTATAAAGCTGCTCATTTGTCATACAACTCAAAAACAGAGCCAAATGAGAAGTCCTTGATTAGGAAATCCTTCTGCATACAGTTGGATTAGACATGTATCTGTGTGTGGTCATAGCTGCATGCACATGAAGGTACACAATGAAATGTGATACTGGTGAACTCTATGTGGAGTCTACACTCAAGTTCTGACAAGGGTCAGCTTCACATCATCTTATTTATTAAAGCAAACATTGTATGCTGATATGCATCACAGCTGATACCCCCCAACTAGTAATCTGAAAACCAAACTGTTTTTGGAAACCATGCTATAGCTACAACGCCACTTGGAAACATTCAGAACCAAATATTTTCCTTGGATCTGAAGCCATTTGTTTGACTACATGACTGTGTGAGTATCAGTGTGTGTGTCCCAACATGCTTCTTTCTGAACCTAACATGAGTGACTGTGGTCAGACATAAAAATGCCTCCTGCGTGTATAGTACCTGCAAAGCCGGATTTGCAGAGGCAGTTGAAGCCACCAGGGAAGTTCTGGCAAAGCGCCCCATTCTTGCAGGGATTGGAAAGGCATTCGTTAATATCCCTCTCACAGGCCATACCGGTGAAACCTTCAGGACAGGTGCAGGAGAAACCCCCCACAAGATTGTGGCAGGTGCCGCCATTGTGGCAAGGCGATGGCTGGCACTCGTCGATGTCTGTCTCACACAGAGCTCCTGTGTATCCTGGCCTGCAGCTGCAGGCGTAGGGCTGCAGGGGGTGGTTGGAAACAAGGATCACTGGGACACTTTCTTCTGTCTTCATATCAGGCCCGACACTGAGACGCCTCTTGCAGCTGCCTCCATTCTGGCACGGGTTACGTGTGCAAGGATCATGGTCCACTGCATCTATTTGCACCCCGCTCTGTCTATATAAAATGTCTTTGATACTCTGGAAGAATGTGGCGACGCCGCTGGGATTGACATATTGTCCGTGGCCCCGTTTCACAGCTGCCATTAGGAAAGTCTGATTGTTGAGTTCAAATGCTCCATAAAGCAGGACCCCAGTGCCTAGTCCTGCTAGCTGAGAGTTGGCAATGCGAAGGAAGCTGAGGTAGTGGTTAGTAAGGAAGCTTCTGACTCCATCAGAGTGGAGTCGGATGAGTATACTGTTGTCCACTGTGGCGTTCGTGAAACCCATGAAGAGGACCCGGGCTGTATTGCTGACAGAACCATGAACACCATCACTGCTACGGATGGTTAGCTCAAAAGTACCATCTGTTGAACGGGCTTTTGAGCTGAGGTTGCATGTTCCAGTTGGGATATTAAACAGACCAGAGGATGGAGGAATAAGGGAACAGTGAAATCTATCCTGAATGTCAGGGTCTTGGGGTCTGACATCTCCCAAAGAACCTCCAGGAAACATGTTCCCAAAGTAGTGGACAAAGATTTCCATGGACCTTGGCTCTGAAGGATTGTCATTCTGATCATTTATTTTGACATGAATTGTCCCTGTGGAGGACATTTGAGGCACACCAGAGTCCTTGATAACAACAGAGAGGTAGAAGTCACTAATCTGTTCTCTGTCAATCTCCCGACTGGTGGTTAACGCTCCAGCTGGACTAAGGCTGAAGTAGCTGTTGGCAGATCCAGAACTAAGAAGGCTGAATATGAAAGGACCTTGGTTGGGTGGTAGATCTGAGTCAGATGCTGTTAGTGTTGTAACTGCAGTGCCAGCTCTCTGATTCTCCATTACCTCAGCATAAACTGTTGTCAAAGTTGGACCGTTATCATTGATATCTTCCAGATTCACAATCACAGTGGTGCTTCCGGTCGCAGGAGGTGAGCCAGTATCCACAGCAAGAATTGTCAGATTATATACAGGAGTTGTCTCTCTGTCTAGCTCTGCAGCCACAGAAACTTGGCCAGTTTTTGCGTTGATAGTGAAAACATTTTTATCAAACTCAGGAGCAATGGAGTATGAAAATCTGCTCCAGCTTGGAACAGAGTCTGAGTCCTCAGCACTCACAAAGGTCACCAGACCACCCGGTGAGAGACCTTCACTAACCTGCACATCATACAGTTCTTGGGTAAAAACAGGAGGATCGTTGGCATCAAGAATTGTGATGTTCACAAACACCTCGTCAATATCTGCTCCGCGAATGCTTCCAGCGTTCTTTGCCAACACCTTCAGTGAAATCTTTTCCTCTTTCTCACGGTCTAGAGTACCTGTGACATAAATCTGGCCTGTTTTCCTGTTGATGCCAAAGCCCTTTTTTCTGCTCTTCCCAAAAATGAGGTAGTAAACCACTCCATCATCTCCTTGGTCTCGATCACTGGCGAACACTTCCCCGACCACTGTGCCTTTTGGAGCAGCTTCAGAGATTTCAAAGTAGTACTGTTTGGAGACAAAGCGGGGTACGTATTCATTGGCTCCCTTTAGCTGAATGTTGACATTGGCGAAGCTGCAGCGCTCTTCGTCTGGGACATTGAAGGCCTTTACTGTTAAATGGTAGACCTGCTTAGCCTCGTAATCCAAGAAGCCCTGGGTGGTGATGGTGCCCGTGTTCGGGTCAATAACAAAGAGGTCACTGTCTGATGACTGTATCACATAAGCCATGACTGCGTTAGCTCCCGAATCACGATCAGTGGCGTTCATTTTGACCACGGTGGTGCCACTGGGAACATTCTCCTGTACAATGGGGAAGTACTCGTCAGGATCAAAAACAGGAGGGTTGTCATTTACATCAGTCACATGTACTGTGACTGAGACATAGCTTGTTTTTGCAATCCAACCACCATCAGTGGCTGAAACTCTAAGTTCATGTTGTTGCTTCTCTTCAAAGTCCAGAGGTTGAGCCAGGGATAGCACTCCAGTTTTACTATTAAGTGAAAACAGACCCTTGTCATTGCCTGAAGTAATATTATATGTGATAAGGCCATTCATTTCTTTATCTTTGTCTCTGGCAGACAGAGTCCTTATTGCTGTTCCCACAGCAAGGCTTTCAGGTACAGTGGCTGAGATTTGGCTTTGTGAGAACTCAGGCGTGTGGTGGTTTTCCTCTGTGACTGCAATGCGCACTGAAGCTCGTGCAGACAAGGGAGGATTTCCCCTGTCATTCGCTGTAGTTTCGATGAGGAAAATTTTATTCATATCAGACGTGAGCGAGGAGGCAACAGTTATCCATCCACTTGTTTTGTCTAGTTTGAACTTACTAGAGCTGTTTCCACCTGTTATCAAGTACTCAACCTCAGAATTAAGGCCAAAGTCTTTTTTGTCATGAGCTACAATCCTAATCAGTCTCGTGCCAACCTTGACACTTTTAGTGACAGGAGTAAAGTAGGTCAGCGAATCAAACTCAGGGGGATTATCATTGCTGTCTACAATATTTACAATTACTGTCGTCTCACTCATCAAAGGCTTGACTGCCCGGTCTGAGGCTGTGACGATGAAGCTGTGGCGATTTATATTTATACTGCTAGCACCTGTTGAGTTCTGATATTTTAACTGCTGTTTCACAAATATCTCTCCAGAGCTGGCATTGATTCTAAAATACTCTGACTGGGACCGAATAAAATAGAAGATTTTTCCATTGAAACCCTCATCAGGATCTGTGGCAGACACCTGTGTGACGAGGGAGCC
This sequence comes from Terapon puta, assembly GCA_028564955.1. NCBI lineage: Eukaryota > Metazoa > Chordata > Actinopteri > Centrarchiformes > Terapontidae > Terapon > Terapon puta. The sequence goes on from JAOXYL010000065.1 coordinate 3,663,564, forward strand.
CACCTCCGTGAGTTCAGGATAGTCCAGATAGTAAGAAGGACGACTAAATCTGGGGGCATTATCATTAATATCAGTTATAAATATTGTGACATCCGTGCTTACTGTCCAGCCAGAGTCATGGGCTGACACTTTGACGATGTAATGATCTGTGTCCTCTCTATTAAGAGGCCTACTTATTGTTATGTCTCCGGTGTTTGCATTAATACTGAATGGGAGGCTGGTATCTGTAATTGAATATTTGCTAATTGCATTTGAACCAGCATCCTCATCTGTTGTTGTGACTCTGGTGACGGTGTAACCCACAGGGGCATTTTCAGCCACCGTAGCACTAAAGATCTTGGAAAACCTAGGAGCATTGTCATTCACATCCAGTACATTGATAAGCACTTTAACTGCTGAGTTCTTGGGTGGCAGCCCACGGTCAGTGGCTTTGACTTTCAAAGTGTACTGAGCCACCTTCTCCCGGTCCAGTGGCCTCGTGGTTCGTATTTCACCAGTTGCTCTATTAATGCTGAAACTATTCTCCTTGTTGCCATCAATGATGGCGTATTCAAGCTGTCCATTAGGCCCGCTGTCCAGATCGATAGCAGAGACCAGCAGCACCCGCTGAGGTGAAAGGTTCTCCAGTATCTCAGCATGGAAGGGATCCTTTTCAAACACTGGGTGGTTGTCATTCACATCCAGCACTATAATTTCCACTTTCTCATAAGAAGAATAAGGTGGGAAGCCTTGATCTCTGGCCTCAATCCAGAGAACATACTTCTGAATGTGTTCATAATCTAGTGGATGTCTGATAGACAACTCGCCTGAGAGCTGATCAATATGAAAGGCATTATCCAGGTTGCCGCTGGCGATGTAATATGACAACGGTCCTCCTCTCATAGAAGACCCAGTCACTGTCGTAACAACGTGGTTAGTCGGCTGGCTTTCAGGGAATGTGAATGCGTGCTCCTTCAGTTTGATGATGGGGAAGTTTCCTCCAGTAACAAATCGTACGGTCACGGTGGTCGTATCTGTTTTGGGGTTAGCTCCGCCGTCCTTCACTCGAACTGTAAGGGTAACCTCTGAGTTTCCAGTCAGTTTTTCATTGGCAGTGATGGCACCTCTGACGGGGTCGATCTTGAACTTCTCAGAGTTGCGCCCTATGAGGGAGTAGTGCAGCTGTGCGTTGGCGCCTGAGTCCTCATCAGTGACAGTGACAGCAAAGACCAGGGACCCTAAAGACACAAGACAAAGTTTTGTGTGATTATGTGTCTTAGGTATGGTGACAACAGGGTTAGTAGAAGTATAGAACAGAAAATAAATACATAAATAAATAAATAAATAGTGAAAAGGTTGTTTACTGCTCTTTTCACCAGGTCTCGTTT
>JAOXYL010000065.1:3688382-3699138 GCA_028564955.1 Terapon puta
TCAGAGACCTCTCCTAAAACACCCATTGTTGCAGTTCTTTTTCTTTTTTTTTTCGTCATTAAGCAAGGTTTTTTACCTGTGACATATTTTCCACATAAGGTCAGAAATCTAATAAAACATTCACAGCCTCTCCGAACGCACAAAAGGCAGCGTATTTCTTTTCAAATGAGGTGAGAAGCCTTTTCAGAGAGGCCAGACAAAAGGAGAAAACTTTTATATTGATTTTCTTTCAACCCCTATAACGCATAACCTCTTCCTCCTTCTCGGGGTGGAAACGGGCGCAGCGAAAAACGGATGCGTAGAAACAGCGTTTTAATGCCCTCACACATGAATCCCACATGTAGCGCTGTTAAATTGGATGGGATCATTATGATGTCTGAATTCAGCCCGTCAGCTGGCCAACAGCTTGCACTCTTGGCTCCTCCGCGCTGCCTCACACATGTGGCTTTCTCAACGAGAGCTCCAAATGCGTTCCGTACGCTCAGTGTCAGCGCAACTTAAGTTTCCTGCGTAAGGATGTGGGCAAAGACTTGGCGGGCCTCATATCTGGCTCCAAGTGAGAGCCTGGAATGAAGTGCAGGCTTCTATTTAGCAAACCTATTCATGGCGGCGCTGAAGTTTGGAGTAAACATCTCTAGAATCTGTAATTCCTTTTTTTTTTTAAAAAAAGGCTCCTCTACGTTCTCTTTAAGTGTCTCTATGTTTTCCTTTTCACTTGCCTGGAAGCAAAAAAAAAAAAGCGGCTTCTTTCAAAATCGAAGTTCTTTACGTTGTTCGTTTTGGAAGGCTTAAATGCGTCGACGTGCATGTGAATGAACGCTCGACAAATGACTAACAGCTTCAGAGTTTCGTCCCACGGACCGCAAGCTCGGGCCCGACGCTCCTCTTAAATTCAGATATGAGGAAAAAGTGAACTACCGCCGCACGGTTTGATTTCAATGCCATATGTTAAACCTTCCCAGATCAAAGCTGTGAATACTTTGGGCGCCGAAAAAAAGAGAAAATAATCAAATAATGTCCTCAAAATCCCCTCAACTGAAAAAGATTGACCTGCCTCCAGGTTTGAGATTTACAGTCAATATAGTGTTCCGATAAAAAAGAAAAACGGCCAGAAGTGAGACTTTTTTGCGCAGCGTTTCTCACATTTGGGAGCAAAGAGAGGAGGGTGAGGCAACAGCTGCGCAATAAAAGACGTGTGGCCTCATAAGTTAGCATTAAATTTGAGTCCATATTCTCCTCCTAATCTCTCTCTCTCCTCTCCACGGCTCGACTTTTTCCACTCACTTCGACTGTGTCCTTTGGCTCGGCTGAGGGACGGCGAACCTTAGAGATGCCGGCAGGGCCTGCGCTTCGCTCGCTGCAGGATTTAATGTCCACATCCTGCCTAAAGCGGCTGAAGACGGAGCCTTTAACTAATTGAGAGCGATGCCGGTGATGTAATGTGAACTATGGGGAGTGCAGAGGGACTATCAGAGCGGCCCGGGCTGAAAAAATCAATGGCTGGCCCGCTCTCTCCTCCAGGCTGTGTGACACCGGTGCCCTCGACGCGTCTCAGATAACGTCAACACGGGCGAGAGGAGAGGACATTTTTCTGTGCGTGCAACGAAGACAGATGATTCAAAGTGGAAGTTATTTGCGTTTGTGTCACTGTGGAAAGGTGAAAGGGGCACTTTGTGTGTGGAAAAAAGCTCAAAGTTCAGACATTTTAACGCACCCAAAGCATCCTCGATCATTTTTAAGTTATTAATTGAATGCAATGTAGGTTATTCTTTCCAATTTCCGCGCTCAGTGGCTTCTTCCACTTGCATAGATTCATCTCTGTCCAAGCCTCTTCTCGCCTTTCCATGCCTGACTCCAGAGTTTTAATAACTAGAAGCTCTAAAACTCGTCCACTCTTTATGAAATACCCACAAAGGTTAACTTCAAAGTCTTACCTTTTACTAACTCGAACACATTTTTGTTGTTTCCTCTGTGAGAATCTGGGTGAATCGAGGCCGACGTGACCTTTTATTCATAATAAACTATCTGCCGGTCATATGTTTTAATGTATAAGATCTCATGAAACCAGCAGCACTAAATAAAATCACTTTGCTGAAATGTGGTCTCATTTTAGCGTTTAAATGCTGTCAGACTTATCGTCTATCAGGCGCTGCACGGTCAGTCCCTTTACTGTCTTTCCACCTAAACTTCTGGATAGATTACTTTTACCATTACATCATCCAACTCAGAAAAGTTTCTCAAGACTCCCTCACATTCTTTTGCTTTTCTTTACTCTCAAGTTTTTCTTTTTTAATAGCACTTCTCTTGATGAGCTTTTATTTTGAAAAGCATTCTAAAACTATATCTTTACCTGCTTTCTTGGTCAGAGTCATGATGAATTTTCTGCCCTCGCCTTAACATTAAATATATATATATAAGTTATATCGAGATTCTCAGGTGCCACATAGTTTCCTGCCATAGTCTTAATGTTATTTAAATGGCTTTTCTACCACGAATATCTTAAATTTTCTTTGGCATGAAATGTAAAGATACTAAATGTCGACTTAACTTAATTTCAATATTGACAGCTGCGTTGGCCTCAAAAGCCCATTTGGATCTATAGTGGTTTCTACACCGTAGGAACAAAAATTTAGTGCATATTTTTAATTCAAATCACTCCCAGGATATCTATTCTGAAAGCAGTGGAGTGGAAAACGGGCACAGAAAAGTACAAAAACACTGTCAGACAGAATAGAAACTCGGGGAGTCATTACCTCGTCTGCATCCGTGGCTGTTAGCTGCATTATCTTGAAGCCATCTCCGACGTTCTCCTCAATGGTCACATCGAGAATATCATTAGGGAAAACAGGCGGGTTGTCATTGACGTCCTGCAGCGTGATCTCCACCTGCAGAGGAAGAATAAACACAGTTTCCATTAACGCTCCGCCAGACTTGGCCTGCTGCAGACGTTAAGACCTCTGCATAGGAGGAAAAAAAAAAAACAAAGTGTCCATCTTCTTGGATTTCAGATGATGAAGAAGCTGCTCGGGCAGGGGAAAGTTATCATTCTCCGACTCCAGAGAGCCCGGAGAGGAAAAACTGTGAAATGATGAAGTGTAGTATATTGACTTGAAGGGTCAAAAACTACCGAGACTGAATGATCATTTCATCCAAACGCCATTTATTTCCATCTAATAGTTTGCCCATCAAAACTATATGTGCACAAACTCTTTTGACATCTGTTTTATCGTTGGCTGTGCCGATTATTACGCCACTGAAACGCGTTCGGGGAAAACAGCAGGTAAAATCTGCAGGTAAAAAACAAACTGCATTGACTCCAGTCTGGCTAGTAATCTTAAAACTGGCTTGTCAGGTGGCTTTAACCCACTTTTTTCTGCCTGTTTCCTGTAAATTTCAAATTGTAATGACACAAGAATAAGGTTGCAGATAAATGAAATCATGGATTTTATTGAAATTCATGTGATTTGAGGTTCGTTATACCTTTCAAGTCGAGTTGAGTCAATTTTATTTATTTAGTCTGGTGTCACAAATTATAATTTGCTTTATAATCTGTCCTTTGACCCTCAACTCAGATGTAGGAAGACACTTTAACAGGGAAAAAAAACATGGATTCCTCTTCTAGGACAGATGGACAAGATGTCGAGTGTACAGATAAATTACGAAGAAACCCACAGTGTTTGCAATCTCATGACATCAGGTACTTTCACGGATCCCTCGAAAAGGTCAAAGATCAACGCGTTAAATTAGCTCAATTAATCCATGGACGGGCAGATGACGAATAGAGGCCTGGTTGTTGGGATATTTGTGGCACTGAGGTGGAGGTGGCAACAAAAGGAGCACTGTTCCAGATCCTGCCACACCGCCATAAACCCATATACGTAGAAAACTGCATGACGGCAGACCTCGTGTACGCCACCGTCACCGAGTGTGGAACGTACAAATTGACTCGAGGCTCTTTTCCATGGAGACTTACAGTGAGTGTAACAGGAGAGCAAACTAACAGCAGCTAAGGGATTTTCACTTTCATGTCTTAGAAAGCAAAATAAACACGCATTACTGTCGACCGCAGACCCCCCATGCGGGTAAACTTTGCCCCGCGCAGCGAGACTTTCTACGATAATGTACATTTAATGCGGACGCGGCGGAGGTGAAAGGGAAACCTGCGATTAGATCGGTTGTTTACATAAATGATGTGATTTTAAGCGAATCAAAATGACGTTTAACTTTTGCCTCATTTTACAAAAGACCACACGAGGACCCCACCAATTTTTCTCCCACCGTCGCCATCCTGAACGGCCAAAAGTATGTGGACGGTCGTTTCCACATCCGTTCTCTGCATTTGTTTTTAATGATCGGTGCTTTAGTTCCAGTTAAGGGAAATGTCTCTGCTACAGCATACGGTATTTTAGACAATAGTGTGCCCAGTTTGTCGCAACAATTTGGGGAAGGCCACTTCCTGTTTGAACGTGACAATGCCCCCGTGCACAAAGCCAGGTCAGTAAAGAAATGACCTCCCCAGTTTGGAGTGGAAGAGCTGGACTGGGCTGCACAAAGCTGACTCCAACACCTTCGGGATGAACTGAAATGCTTTCTCTTAACATCACAACTACAATAACACCTTGACTAAAAGAAACAAAAAACATTTTTACATTAGAATAAAGCTACTGCCGCAGTTTCGCTGCAAATCGAACCAAACCTCCTTCCTATAGCGGGACAGAGGAGCTGTCACCCGAGCGGCGATGCAAATATCTGCGGGAGAGTGGAAACCCCGGAGACAGTGAGAGTGAGACATTTATGGTTTCAGATGTTCTGCGTCGAGCGGAGCGATATTACATTTCCACTCGCATCCCGCAACTTAAACTGCGATCCCCTCCACTTCATCCACTAACCCAAATATGCATTTCAAAGCCAGTAAACACGGCTCGCCTTTGAATCATAACAGACATTTTGCTGCGCATTCTCTGTTTATTGCCTCTATAAATATGGAAAAGCCGTGTTTAAATTCTCCAGTGATAGGATCTCCATTAATGTTGACAGTGATTATGGTAATTCTTGTGCCAGGCATCACACGATGTGCCCCCACCACCTCTCCTTCACAACCCTCGCTGGTGAGATGAAATAGGAAATGGGGAAAGAACAGTTGTCAGAAGTCTATAATGGGTGCAGCTTTTTTGAGGCGACAAGAGTTTCCCAGCGGGCATTTGCCGAGCAGACAATGGGCCTCAAGGCCGCGCGACCACCGAGGTGGGGGGTGAGATGCAGCGGCCTATTCATACCCTGCTATTGACAGGAAAAGCAGACTCCGCACGTCCCACAAATCTGCGCCGCCAACCGACAGTAGCAGGAAGCTCTCCGCAACAGCTGCCTTTTGGAAGAAGTTTATCAAAGATGACCCAGAAGAAAAAAAAACGCTTGAGGGAGACGCAGCTGAAATGGTGTCAGAGCCCGGCTGAATAAAACATGTCTCTTTCTGTTCGCCGCCTACGACGCCGACCTCCCGCATCATCGAGACGCGCCGGGGGCGAAAACCGCGGAAGGTCGCAATTACGGCCGTCACCGTCCCTGTGCCAGGACGCGGATGCCGTCCACTTATTAAACCGACTCCGGGTCGGTGTCTCCGCGTCTGCATGAGTGGAGATAATTACAGCAGAACAAGACAGATTATGTCCCGGGCACCAGCGATGCAGAAGTCGCGTAAACAAGCCACAATGACAGCGGCCCTCGACTCAACTTGCGCCCGAGCCGAGGGACCGGGGCAAAGTCAACAAACAATGAATATTTATCTCCCGCCCTGTGTGTCCCCCTTGATGTGTAAATAATGCAAGGCCCACTTCTGAGGAGTGAACTAATTAGGGTAGAAGTGCGGTTTTGAGAAATAATTACGCCTCACGCTTCCAGTTTGCATTACCCAGGCTCCCACGGGACTGGGGGGTATATCAAAGAGCTTTGGTGAAAAATTCATTGGAGGAAGAGGAAGCAAGGTCACGAGGGGGGGTGGGGGAGGCGGAGAGAGGCGGGAAAGGGAGATTTTGTTCCCGCTACCTGTCTGCGGCCGACCCAGACGGCCCGGCCGAGGCAGGTGAAACACATTAGTTTACAAGGCAAAAGATTGTGTTTCACGAACTACTGTTTCAAGTTGCAGGTGCTGCTAACTGGCTGCCAGGGTTTTATTATTTATGGGCCGGTATGAATGATTCACGCGTCAAGTGGTTCCTGAGCGCTGTCGATTATGAGACCTTAAGTGATGGAAGGTATTCGTCCGAGCGGTCGAGACTGGAGCTCGGCAGTGATAAATTAATCCTGTCGCAAAAAATTGCCAGAGCTTATGTGATATAAGCAGGAGTGACAGGTGGGATAATTTAGATGTCTGAGCATACGTTATGTAATCTAGTCTTGAAATTTAAAGCACCGGTTCACCCACGTTACAGAAAGAAATATTCTTTTCCACCGCCCCTGGTAGGATCTCTGCAGATATTTTTGTTTTATGCGCCGCGGTTTTCGAGAGAGATCTCGACATTTCTGCAGTGACCCCAATATAAATAAGGAGAATGGGGTTTTTCATTTTTGTTATGCTGGAAGCATGGAAAAATACATATGAAAAATTCAGCAGCAACTTGCCTTTCCAGTAAAAATGTCCCAGATTTTTTTTTTTCCTTTTCATTTATTTTTTTTTTCTAATAACTCACAGATCTCCCTATTTTCAACCAGAGAAATAGTCTGTATTAAAATGGTTGAAGGTCTGTGGGAGGGTTGAGGATTATCCAGAGTTACACAAACATTGATTCTCGAAAGACGTGGTCAGTTCACGAAATGTCATTTTTAAAACGAAACTCTGAAAATACTGCAATTATTTGTGCTTCTTAAATATTTTTTGTAAGTTCCATGAACCGGACCTTTCTGCATCATTCGTACCGACACTCCGCATTTAGCCGTCTCTTTAAAAAGACTCGCCGGAGGAAGCCGGGCAGACAGCAGACATCAAAGTTCAGACGTTTACCTCGAGAGTAAGAGAATATACCAAAAATAAATCTTTCATCCCACCGCGCCGTAATATCCGACGTGAGAAGAGACGGCTCCGGTTGCAGCTGAAGGTAAAAGCATCACCTGCGTCCCCGGGAGCAAAACAACCTTTCCCCACGTCTCCCAAAAACGTGGAAGCAGCGCAGGTTTTTTCATACGTTTCCCACTTAAAACGCCTCATACTTGCAGCTCGGCCAAGTCCTCTGCAGACAGAGAGACAGACAGGGGGGGAAAAAGTCACCGCAGGGGCAAGGCATCTATTATTTGAGCGCAATCCCGTGTAGGCCGTGCACACGTTTTGTCAGTTACAGACTCGGTTACTTCTAATAACCTGTAGAGAGCCTGATTAATCTGGTGAGGAATGGTTTGCATTACCGATGAGTAATACAGTGCGCGCTTGCCCCGCCGAACACCCCGAACCTCTCAGTTAACAGGTTAAAATCCACATTATTAGCGCAAAAACATTTCTTCCAAAGCTGAAAGAAAAAAAAAAAAAAGTGTGCAACTGATGCAACAGTTGGCCCATAAACGTTGAGCTCATCTGATCGTAAAAAAAAACTGGAGCAGGGTGCGCCTCCTGCAGGAAATAATCATTTCAGAATGATTGAATGTCTGATTAGATGCTGTTGACGAGTCGGGGTCAAGGGTTGGGGGAAGCACCGACTTCCAGCTCTCATTACACTTGGCCTCTGAGATCGAATGATTCCAGTTTGCATCATCCATTTTTTACTCATGACAAAAAAAAAAAAAAAAAACTGGGATCACAAAGCAATTCCAAATATAACACTTCATCATAGAGCCTCGGCCAGAATCATATGCTGCTAAAAGAAATTACTCAGGCTTTGGCGCAATATAAACAGCTAAATGGCGCAAAGGAATTTTTGCAATGCCATAAAAGAAAGTCAATGTGAAAAAACCTTTTGAAATGTGCTGATTCTGTTCACATATGATGAATAAACCTGAGGCATAATGCACTGTTTGTGTACTATGGTTATCTGAGGTTGCATTGGTCGGAGGACTCGAAGGCTGGTACAGCTTGGGCAGAGGTTTCCAACAGAAGCAGAAAAAAAAAAGAAGAAACGCCGAAACTCCAAGTGCTGAGCTTCTCAAAAAAGGAGCAGCAGAGTCATGACGGAGCCTTCTCATATTCAGACGGAGAGGTTACATCCCTTCTAACCGCCGACTGCGAAAACCTCTGAAGAGCCGCACCCATGGCAGGTCAGCGAGGACGTCCTCGCTAATTCCCACACTCGCTTCAGCAGCGAACTCCTAACAAACTCCCTGCACGATGCAAAATCGTGCTTTTTCTCCCCCCTCACCCCCAAAGTCCCTGATCTATTTGAGAACCACTGTGTTGTACGGAGGAATCTGTCATCCTCTCAACTTTTAAAATGGATCACCGAGCCGTCTAGAAAAAAGCCCAGTCCCGCGTCTGCGTTCGCCTCGCTTAATCTGAAAACCGTATGGCACGATCCATGCACGATCTGATGAATGCCCTGCTATGTACGAGGAATTGTGAAGTGGGACCGTGGCCATAAAACACCACATTCGACATAATTCATTTCCTACAACTCTGGAGATGTGCAGACAAAGGACGTGTCGCTTTTCCACTTCATCTTCTTGGTTGTTTCGACTGTTTGGGCAGGACGTCACAGACTCTTTGCTGCAGATTTATGGGGAGTTTAAGACCTCCGCGGGTCAAGGACACGGGTAAAAGTACCATCTTGGCTCTGTCTTCTAACAACAAAAGGAAACACAACTAAATAATTAAGACAAGGTCAGGCTGATCTCTTCCGTACGGCTTCTTTAACACGTGTACAATCGCAACTGGCTCGATCTGTCAAACAAATGCCTGCAGAGCAATTCATCTTCCGACCGCAGTCATCAGGCTCGGCAAAGTGCGAGCGCGCTCCGGAGACAGGAATTTGACCGTGCCGGAGATGGGAATGTGCCCGGGAAAAAGCAGACAAAGCTGGACGCCGGCCAAACCTCAGCGCACTGTGCAAGAGAGGAGTCAGGATACGATCAAATCCCCCTCAAGTCCCCCCAAAATCTCTTGCAGTCCCGTGGAAAGACGTGGAAGAGCGAGAGCGAGTCGGGGAAAGAGACAGACAAAACAAAACAAAACAGGGGAGCCTGCAAACGATCACAAAGCACCTCGGCCTTATGCAACCGGCGAGAGGGGAGAGAGAGAGGAGAGACAATGTCGGACAAGTGGTTTTAATAAAGGGGATCGCTGTCCTCTCGGCGGACCACTTCACCAACTGTTAAAAGATTGTTTGTCTACAGCAGGCCCCTTCAAGCCGGCCGCAAACTCCTGCCAAGCGAGGTTCCCTCTGAGCATTTCTGGTGGGACATATAATCCAACGGAGCGAATAAACCCACCGGGTCATCTGGACGTCCCGGGCTCTGCACACAGGAGAGTGGAAACAAATCGTGATGGATTGCCATTTTTAATGGTTCGGTATCCGGCCGTGAGCGGTGCAAACCGAGGATCTTCTTCGCTATAAACAGCCGTAACTCCCCCCCCACCCCCCTATTATTCCTACCTGGGAGAGTTGGATGGAAAGTTTAATTAGACCTCGTGCAAGATCAGAGCAGAGCTAATGGAGTCGAGACAAGCTCTCCTTGAAGCCGCAGCACAATTCAAAGCCATCACCGATATTACCATAGCCTATTAAATGCAGCATGTTCTGTATCCCTGGATTAAAAGGTTAGAAGAACATCAAAACGAGCATTTTCTCCTTCTTGTGAGATGAAAGGTAAAAAACAAAATAATTAGCCTATTTGTGAGAAGTATGCTTTGAAGAGGTAAGAAAAGAAATGTATTTTGGTTTTTTTATCAGCTGTCTGTCTTTTTTAAGGACTTTTTAAGAACTTGGGGAAAAAAAAAAATGGAAGGAGACCATAACTGGAGTCAGCCGTCTATCGGTATCCATGTTGGTGCCACTGACTCTGCGTGAGTCTACGGCCTTATCACTGCGCTCTCTCCGCAATTACCTCCAATTACGGCACTCAAGCCACGCAGACCATGGAAACGGGAGAAACACAACACTTTGCAATTGCTCATAAAACCCCTCAAAATAGATCAAAAACACAAAGATTTTCAGATTTTTAACCCTCCCTGGTGCTGAAAACTGCAGGTTTGAGCTGAAATACAAACACCCAATGCAGAAAGTAATTAAGTGCAGTTACTATAATAAATATTAAATATTTCTAATGAGTTTTAACCATTTTTGGAGACTTTACACTGTTGCACCTCCACATGTAAGAACAAAAAAACATCCTTCATATAATTTTTTTCCCTTCTGATGGCTGGTGTTACCATTTGCTTCACTGAAAAAAAATGTTTACATCCATCATGAGATAAGCTCATTTGAGGTTTTCAGATAACGGCGTCAACTTTTCAAGAACCGCCTTGCGTTAAACTCGATGGCAAAGCGCATTTTCGCAGAGGATAAGAGGTACGAGAAGGTTTTCCAGCCCGCGGAGGAGCGTGTAATCCTTCAGCTGATACGAAAGGAAGGAAAATCCCCCAAAAATTGGAGATACGAGCTCCGGCTTTCGTCCGACAGCTGCGATATAACACACGGCTTCAGTGTAAACTCTCCAAGAGCATAATGAAGTAGTCAGAGTCGGCACCACCTGGACCACTTACAGCATTAAAAAATATAGCGTGCAGGTTAATAAATCAATAATTTCACACTAAAAGGGGACATTACTCACTATCCCTGTG
>JAOXYL010000065.1:3734178-3744280 GCA_028564955.1 Terapon puta
GTGTGTGTGTGTGTGTGTGTGTGCGTTTGGCAGCCTCCGCTCGCACGCATCTACGCATGAGTGAATGTTTATCCAACTTTTATGGCGATTGTCTCGTAAAACGGACAGTCGCTCTGGGACGGCCCGGCGCTACTCGGCACCGGCTCGCCCGGCGGGCTCACCCCCAGGGGCGACCACCTACCAGGAAGGCCCCCGGCAGATGCTCAACCTCCTCGATGACCATTTCGAAAACGCGTGTCCGGGGCGGATTACCGAGTGAGTTACGAGCTCGGTTACGGCCCGACCGGACCGTTACCACCCTTTCTCAAAGCACATGTGCACAAGCGGAGACGGACTCTAAAAATCACAATTAGACCGTGAATTACAATACACAGGGAGGCCGTTTGTTCTGCATCATTCCTCATCCAGTTGTTGTATAACGTCCCTTCTGAGGAATATGAAATTTTAATGTTAAGCTTGTGTATGATTCGGACGTAATCAAATTGTTTTTACTGTTTAATGCTCCGCTCGGGGGGGCCGTCTGTGTCACTGTTCGACCTTTTTCTGGAAGTTGCAGTCATCAATATTTCAGTTTTTATTGATACTCCCACACACAGACACACAAAATAGAGAAGCCGGTGTTGGTGTCGTATCGTCCGGACGTTCATGACCTTCTCCTCCCCGCTTTGTCGACCTGACTGGGGTCTTTTTTTTTATATATTTTCACATGGCGCCTTTCCTCAACATCTTCTGCAAAACCTCAGCGCCGCCTCTGACGCCCTAATCACATTTCCCGCAGAGTTCGCGTTGGAGGAGGTTCAGCATCGCCGAAAAAATGAAAAAATGCAGAAGAGGCAACGAAAGGGAGGCGGAGAGAGAAAAAAAAAAAGAAAAGCGAAAGCCGCTTTGAAGTTCGTCGCCAACGAGATTTATGAATCAGACCGATCCACAACACGGGGAGAGACACAAACAGATTCCCGGAGACACGAAACAGGCAGGCGGACACGAAAGAGATGCAAAGACGCGGCGCTCGCTTCTATATCTGCCTCATCTGACGAGCGTATAGGACACGATCCCGAGTCCTTCCCTTTCCTCCGCCTTCCCATGATTCCCTGCGACGCGGCCTAAGTCTGGCCCTCCTAAAACCGTTTCCCCTCCGCCCCTCCCCTTCCTCCATTCCCACAGCTTCCCAATAACACCGTCTGACATGTCCAGAAACCTCCCCAAAAAAAAAAAAAAAAACGCTTTTCTTTCTTTCTTTCTTTCTTCCTTCAACCTCCAAGCAGCCCCGGCGTACGTCCCTCGCCGGTGAGGAGAGGGGAGGAAAGCTGGCTGACAGGGGCATCCATACACACTCCTAAATCTGCCAAGGCGAGACGCTGGCACAGACAGAAAAATAACAAAAGACTCCCGATCCGTGGCCGGGGCAGCGCAACACTTTATCTGCGAAGGCAAAACAAAGGAAGGCCTGTTGAACACTCCGACTGTGTTTACTTTCGAGGGGGGGAACAATGCCTTTAAGAGGAGGGGGCAAGGACTGATGTGGCACTCGAGGGCCTCCCTGAAAAAAACAGCACTTCATTTTGATTCACAGCGAGTTTAAGAAAACAGTCCGGTCTATAGGGGCCGGAGGGTTCGAATCAGAGGAGGTGGATGGAGGGGAAAAGCATAGAGGACAAGAAGCGGAGATAGTCAGTGGAAATGAAGGGGGAGGGGTCTTTTCTACTTGTACTCTGTGATTTTTTTTCTTATCCTGTCGTCATATATCTTTTTAATTCTGTAGGAAACAAACAACATAAGCACACAGACAGCATTCATCTTGCATATTTTGGAAAAAAAAAGTGATGCACTGCTACTACTGATGGACATTTAGTACGTTTGACAGTCTATTTATTGAAAATCTGATTAAACCTGCCATCGTCAGCAAAGCCACAGATCTTTCAGTCATTTTTCAGTTCAACAGGTGAGTGTTTGATACTTGCATGTGACATGATGATGCCTTTTGCACTTTTTTTCCTTTAATTTTCTAGTAATATCTGCTATCAAAGATCATTCTCCTGTTAGAAATCAAAAGAAAAAGCTGCAAGAGTTTGGTTTTCTGAAATATAAAACATATACCCAAAACTATAATGGAAGTTCAAGGCTAAATTAATACACTTTTCTCTAAAATGTGACATTTTCATGCACACTGCAGCTTTCCTCATTGGTTAAATCAGTAGATGTGCAGGTGATTTGTCTTTAACAGCTGATGTGAAACACCTGCTGTCACATCACTGATGAGAAAAGTTGAACCTGTACTTGAAGGTTTCAGCTGATATAAGTGATTCAGTGTGAGTTAGGGGAGAGAAGAGCTCCTCTCCACCTCTAAACCAGGACATCGCAGGATGTGATGGATCAAAACTTGGGAGCGAAATAAAAAACATCCTCCTGTAAACTATGAATGGAATCTGGATTCACCAACAATGGGTGAATCTGCTGCCAAGAGATTTTATATCAACATCTTTATCTGCGCAAGCTACCAAGAGGAAGAAACACAAAGGCGTCTGGGTAATGAAGTTATCTGCAGGACATTCCAGACTAACTTAGAAGCGGCTGAGGTACAACAACCAAATCCGATCACTGAAATGTCTGCGGGTCACTGCACGACCGCTGAACAGGCTGAAAGAAATGCCCACTGCGCATCATACATGACCCAGATGTGAAACAAAAGGCACATACAGCCGTGCAAATGACAGATCTAATCAACAATCACTGACAATGAAATGCCCTTGCATGCAAAGAAAAAAAAAACCCAGAATCCTCTGCACTCTTTCCACCCCGGGCCCAGCGGGGCTCTGGGTTGTTTAAGATCGCGACCGTCGATAAAGCATGTCCAGCCGAATTCTCTTTGTTTGAGTATTTCCAAAACATCACACATGGTGCATAGCAGAGAGAGGAGGAAAAAAAATGCCAGCGTTCCCTCATGCATCCAATCAATGGGGAAAATGGGAAATGGAGAATGTGAAAGGGTCACAACCCCAGGGGTGGAAATAATCCCCCAGTTGCTACTGGGTATCTGATGTATAAACACAGCACTGGAAAAACATTAGTCTAAGTCTGAAAGTTTACACTATTGTACCACACGGTCCTTTGAGATCACAGCGACAGAGGAGATACAAACAGAATGAATACAACCTGGACAGTTTTATTATTAAAGTAAAGCCATGAAGGCGACTGCCCGCCACATTTCAGCACAAAAACCAGCCCACATTTCCAAACGTGGAAGGTTATTTGAACTCCTCCAAGTTATTAGATCTCACGCTTCTCAAAATGGAGAAATTGACTACTCGGCCAGGTGGTATGGTAAAGTCATCTCTCCGAGGGGTGAGAAAGTTCAGGCTTAGCATGAAACCAATCTAGAGTTTAAGGTTTGGGAATGGAGCTCTGGAGCACTATATTCTCTCATTAGCCCGACAGCACAGTCTGCAGGAAAGCAGATTGCCATCTACGCTGCAGGCAAAGTGAGAGAACATTTGATATTCCCATTTGGCCCCAGCAAACCTTTAAGTTAACTTAGCTAACACGATTTTGCCAAGTAATCCTTGATTTCAGTAATATGTGCGTTTGTCTCCAAATAACTGATTGCCGTATTAGATTTCACTTTCAATATTTGCAGTGGTTGAAAAGGCATCAATAACGACTGTCAACAGCATCCTGATAATCTCAAGCCTTTAAATCACCTCACATCAGGCATTTTTGAAACTCAGTAACACAAAACACATTTTGTGAGAGGAGAAGAAGCTTGCACCTTTTTGCTTTTTGCTCTGAAAAGTCCAATTGATATGCAGTGTGTGTGTCATCAAGGCTGCAATAACACGGCATTTCGAGACCTGGTTAAAATTTCCAAAACATACAGAGACTCACATTTGTTTTTCATTTTGACTAGCAGCTAGGCCTTAGCCACACAAGACCGGGTTTAGGGTTCCCGCATTACACTTCAGAGAACTTCACTCCCTCTTTCTTTAGGGGGAGCCTGAAAAAGGTGCACGGCACAATGCAAACTCAGTGGACAGCTTAAGTTTCACTCTCTCTGCCCTCAGCGTCTTTTCACAGAGTCTTAGGAGGTCACCCAATTTTAATGGTCACTTATTGCCTGTGGAGCGGTTCCTGGTGGTATAAAAGGTACCCCAAGACCACCCCGGTGCCATAACAGCCTCAGGCTCAAGGGCTCAAAGTAATACTGCCACTGATGATGCATACCTGCACTGGAGGACCTTTTGAATAACTCTCTTTTTCATTTCTGCTTGAGACGCTGTGGAAACCATCATGGTGCCTTGAACCTGAAACAGCAGCCCTGAATGATTTATGTCTACAGTGGGGAAATTAAAAAGTGGTCCTTTTTTGATTTGTGCGGTTCATATCCGCTGATAAGAATATTTCAGTTCATGAGAGCCGGAGAGGAGCTCGTGCAGAAGACATGCAACACTCATTTCCCTTTCCCAGGCCGCTCAAATATTAGAGGAGGCACATTCATGATGAATTGTTATGGCTAGTATGTTTTTGGAAAGGGGAACAATAAAGTTATCATGCCAAAGAACAAGGCCTTCTTACTCATGTCCAAGAAAATTATGATTTAATATAATGCAGGGCCATGCGTAAAAAAGGAATTTAATTAATGAGCAGACAAATGCAATAGGTGGCTCTGTTTTATGTGTGACTTGGACAGTCTCACTCCCTATTTTTTCCAGTTCAAAGCTTGATCTCATTACACTTATTCCATCCAAATGTGTATAACAAATGCCAGTGGGTGAGTTCATGCCCTCTCCCTGCCAAACAGATCAAATAGACCAATATAGCAAAATATAAGGTGGCTTTCCAGTACCTGTGGAGAATAGAAAAGTCAGCAGTGTACTAACCTCAGCACGCTGTGTTCTGGGCTGGCTGGCGTCCGTCTCGATGGCGTACACATCCACCAGGTAGAGGTCGGCGCCTTGCTCGCGGTCCAGCTCCGCAGCCGTCTGTATCACTCCAGTGTGGCGGCCGATGGTGAAAAGGCGTCCCACGGCTTTCCCGCCGCTGCGAACCGCCACGATGAAATACTCCACTTTGGTCGCTGAGCCCCGCGGGCTCGAGGCATCCAGGGAGATGACGTTTGTGCCCGGCGGCTGTCCCTCTTTGAGGATGGTGATGTACTTCGGCTGGGAGAAAACAGGCCCGTCCACCCCCTGGAGGATGATGGTGAGGTCGGTCCTGGAGGTCTTGCGCTCGGTGCCGTGGTCGGTGGCCGACACCGTGAGGGTGTATATGAGTCTGGACGGGACCAGCTGGGAGGCCAGACGAATATCTCCACTGTACCTGTCCATTATAAAAGTATTTGAGTCCCCTTCCACCAGCTCGTACTCCACTTCCCCGTTTGCTCCCTCATCGGGGTCAAAGGCCACCACTGTTGTCAGGATGGAGCCGATGACTATGTTGGGCTCAGCCACAAGGGCATTCTGGGACACAAAAGTGGGAATATTATCATTCTGGTCAGTGACCCATATTGTGACATTTTTCAGGGCAAAGCGACGGAATTCGACTGGAACCGCCTGGTCAGTGGCTTTGATTGTTAGCTCGAACAGGTTTGAAAACTCCCTGTCGACCTCCTTGTTTGTGTAAATGAGGCCAGAGGTTGGGTCGATGCTGAAGTGGTTTCCCCGGGGAATCTGCTGAACAATGGAGTACTCCAGCTCCCCGTTTATGTCGGCGTCCGTGTCGTGAGCCGCGATCGTCATGACTGAGGCCGAGAGCGGGAGGTTTTCCGGGATGGATTTGAAAATGTCACCAGGGGCGAATATGGGAGGGTTGTCGTTAAAATCCCTCACCTGAATGACCACGGGAATGGACGAAGAGCGGGGCGGCCGGCCGCCGTCCTTGGCCGTGATGTTGAGTTTGTAAAACGACTGAGTTTCATAGTCCAGCTTTTTGACCAGGAAGATGCTGCCGGTGTTGGGGCTGATGCTGAAGGTGCCGTGGTTGTTTGTGGCGGTGATGCTGTACGTGATGTCCGCGTTCTGACCCGAATCTACGTCGGTGGCGGTCACGGAGGCCACCAGCTCCCCGATCCTCATGTTCTCCAGGACGTCCACGGAGAGCGAGGACTTCGGGAAGGTGGGGGAGTTGTCATTCTCATCCAGGATGCTGATGCTGAGCATGCAGGAGGAGGACAAGGGCACAGCTCCACCATCCACCGCTATGATTTTCAGTGAATAGGAGGATGTTGATTCATAGTCCAGCTTTCCCACAAGAGTGACCTGCCCAGAGCTGCTATCTATAGTGAACTGTCTTTCTTCGTTGCCCTCAGTGATGCGATAATGAACCAGTCCGTTTTTGTTCTCGTCCACATCGGAGGCGGAGACCCGCAGCAGTTGCGTCATGTTCTGAGCCGACTCGGAGATGGAGGCCTGGTAAATGTCTTTGGTGAATTTAGGCGGGTTGTCGTTGATGTCTTGAATGTAAACCTGCACTTTGGCCTGGTCCCTGAGGGGCTTGGGGAGGCCCTGGTCCGACGAGACGACCACGAAGCTGAAGACGGCGGCGGCTCGCTGCCTCATGAGCGACTCGCGGTCAAACTGCAGCGTGCTGGTCAGCTCCCCCGTGATGGCGTTCAGCTCAAAGTTGCTCTGCGTCGCCTCAAATGCGTATCTGACCTCGCTGTTTGGGCCGAAGTCCTTATCCTCCGCAAACACACGCCCCACCAGCGACCCCCTCTTCTGCTCTTCTTCAAAATGAAACACATAATTGGTGCTGTTAAAGAGGGGCCGGTTATCGTTCACGTCGTCCAGAATCACGCTGACGTTGACAGCGGCGCTCAGCGGCTCCACGGCCCGGTCTTTCGCCACAACCACTAAATTATATCTGTCCTGTATCTCCCGGTCCAGCTCCGCTTTGATGTATAACTGCCCGTCGGGAAAAATGCCAAAAACTTCACCTGTGTTGCCGCCGGCGATGTCGTACATAATCTCCCCGTTGAGACCCGAGTCTTTGTCGGTGGCCTCCACTTTGAAAAAGCGGCTGTTGACGGGCTCCGACTCCAGGATGATGACCTCATACGAAAGCTGGTCGAACACCGGCGAGTTGTCGTTGACGTCGTAAACGCTGACGATGAGGACGAGGCCGGAGCTGTGCTTGGGGACCCCCATGTCGGAGGCGATGACCTCGACCTCGTAGGAGCTGGTGGTGACCTCCAGCGGCCCGGTCAGCGTGATGAGGCCGTGCTTCTCATGAATATGAAAAAGGGATTTGGGGTTTTGTCTGAGGCTGTACACCACCATGCCGTTCGTCCCCTCGTCAGGATCTGAAGCTCTGGCCTGGAATATGACGTGACCCGTGCTCCAGTTTTCCACCGCGCTCACGTGCTCCACGGCGTGAATAAAATGAGGGGCATTATCATTTAAGTCCTTCACAGTGATGTTAACAAAGGCCTCTCCTGTGATCTCCCCAGCTCTGGCTACGACTTTGAGCTGATAAAAGCCCTGCTCCTCTCTGTCTATCTGGCTCGACGCCGTGATCTGACCCGCGCTGTTCACAGCAAAAACCCCCCTCTGGTCCCCTGAAGTGATTAGATACGAAATGTTTGTGTTCAGATCGACGGTGGTGGCCGACACCGTCCCCACAACCGTCCCGATGCCCACATTTTCAAACATGACAAAGCTGTAGCCTTTCTGACTAAACACCGGCGGATTATCTTGGGTGTCAATGACCGTCACCGTCACTATGGCGGGGATGTGAGAGCGCAGGCCGCTGCCATCTGCTGCTGTCACCTGCAGCTGGTACGCAGTTTTCTCCTCTCTATCCAGGGGCACGAGCGTGGTAATTTTCCCCGTGTTGCTATTAATGCGGAATTTGGAAGCGTCTCCGGCCGTAATTATATATTTGACGGTGCCATTACGACCCAAATCGGGGTCTGTGGCTGAAACGGCGGTTACATAAGAACCCGAGGGCTCGTTCTCTTTCACGTTGGCGAAATACTGCACGGGGTAGAAAACGGGCCTGTTGTCATTGATATCCCTCAGGGTGATGTTTACTTTTCCTACAGAGTGCAGAGGAGGGCTGCCTGCATCTGCTGCCTGGATGTGGAGTAAGTAGGAGGCCCGATCCTCCCTGTCTAGCTCCACGGCCGTGCTCAACCGCCCCGACGCGGCGTCCAGGCGGAACAGCTCCTGGACCGAGGCCGGAGTCTCCGCATCGAACGAGAACCGGACGGTGCCGTTGGCCCCGAGGTCGTCGTCCGAGGCGGACAGCACCACCAGCTCGGTGCCGGCGGGGGCGTGCTCCACCAGGGAAACATGAAACGTGCTCTGCGTAAACGTGGGCACTTGGTCGTTCACGTCAGTGATGTTGACTATAAGTTTAGTGTAGGAAATCTTAGGCTGCAGCCCCTGGTCTTTGGCACTAATGTTGAGCACAATTTCAGATGCTATTTCTCTATCCAGCAAAGCGGCGCTGGTAACCAGACCACTGTTTTCACTGATGGAGAACCAGCCCAAAGCGTTTCCAGACACCAGGGAGTAGCGCAGGTTGGCGTTCTGCCCGGAGTCACCATCTGTTGCAGAAACCCCTTTAATGTAGCTGCCTTTTGGTATGTCTTCACTGATATCTACTCTGTACAGTGTTTCCTGGAATATAGGTGGGTGATCATTGATGTCATTCACAAAAATAACCAGGCTGGCGAAGGAGGACCTGGCTATGGGCTTGCCATTGTCTGACACCGACACGGTGAGGTTGTAGGAGGAAATTCTCTCCCTGTCTAGCACGCTGGCCACTTTGATGAGGCTCAAATTGGGCACGGGAGACGTGTGCACTTCAAAGTGTCTCTGCTCGTTGCCCCCTAAGATCGACACGGATATGTTGCCGTTGGCCGTGGGGGAGTCTGAGTCGGAGACGGTGAGCAACGCCACCACCGTGCCGATCTGAGCGTTTTCATCGACGGAGGCGAATTTAGAGGAGGTGGGGAAATACCTGAACTTCACCACGGGGTCGTTATCGTTCACGTCTAAGAGTTTGATGGTGGCTTCGGTCCTGCCTGACAGAGAGGGGACCCCGTTGTCTACTGCATGGATAGTCAGGGAGTACTCTCTCTTGCTCTCGTAATCCAAACCCTCTTTTATAATAATAGTACCTGCTTTGGGGTCAATTTGGAAAGGCGTCCCCTCATCTAAAAAGTACCTGATCTCAGCGTTGGCCCCCTCGTCCTGGTCTGACGCCGTGATCTGCAGGATGCTGGAGCCCACGGCCGCATCCTCGAAAACGCTGGTCTGGTACTGGTCTTGGTCGAACATGGGGGGGTTGTCGTTTATGTCTTGGATGGTGACGTTCACCTGCAGGTAGCCAAACTTTTTCGGGTCCCCTTTGTCCTCCACCTCGATGAGGAGCTGGTAGAAGGGGGTCACCTCCCTGTCCAGGCCCCCGGTGGAGACCAGGTGCAGGAAAGCCCCCTCCCCGCTGGGATTCACTGTAATATCCAGGCGGAATCTCCTCTGCTCGTTGCCCCGGACTATTCTGTAGGTGTTGTGGTCCACCCCGTTGGTCCCAATGTCCGAGTCCGTGGCGGTGTCCAGGATCACCTGCCGGCCGCTGCTGGCGTCCTCCTTGAAAGACACCACGATGGAGGCGTCCGGAAACACCGGGGAGTTGTCGTTGATGTCCAGGACCACGATCCTGACCTCGGTGGGGTAGGTGGGCTGGCTGGACAGCACCACCACGTTGATGACATCACTCTGCAGGAGCTCCCGGTCGATGACGGAGGAGGTGGAGATGACCCCGGTGGTGCCGTTGATGGCGAAAAGTTTGTGGTTCTCGCTGAAGCGGTACGTGAAGCTGGGCTTGGTCTCGATCGTGCCCACGTAGGTGCCGACGGGCTGCTCCTCCAGCACCTGGAACTCTTGGCGGACCTGGCTGGACGATGCCGAGTACCGCGACAGGGTCCACAGCAGCAGCAGCAGAGCCAGATGCAGCCGCCCGGAGCCCGTACCTGCGTGCGCCATGGTCAGTGAGCCGGTCCCCCCTCTCTCAGACAGAGTCCATGCCTATGATGCATCCACTTTATGAGTCACCAGAGCATTTTATTCCGACAAAAGAGAGAAGAGAGGGGGAAAAAAAAAAA